>CABFOW010001896.1:0-47736 GCA_902141385.1 Timema californicum
CAATTCCTAATCCATTAGCGTAATTAGTACTTAAAGCGTATAACCTGAACGGGTAGTAAGACGTGGTGCTAAATAATAATAAATAAGTACCGAAAGGGAAAGAGACCAGCCATAGTACTATTTTTGTTGACACCTGTTTGTTAGCCATCGACCACTGTTATCTACAGATCTTTCTATGGTTTATCATTATCCAAAGTGTTTTAAGGATATTGTCTTAAGACCCAGTCAAGCTAACTTATTAAAATTTATATGTATATCTTGTTTGATACCTTTTGTTAATAACTACTTAATTGTTTTCTACTTTAGAAAACTTCTACCTGAAGCCTGGCTCCAGCTCAGTCCTTGTAGCTACAGCAAGACAATCAAATTTCACAAAGTTTCATTATTTGCAACAAGCTTCAACCTTATAATCTTGTAACATTATTGTAAATCTAATTCTTATTATTTCTGTTTTTAATAAATTTATTTTTTGTTAAACAAATTATTTTTCCATTTAAACCTCACCTTGTTTGTAACGTTATCAACTTAGTCCAGCAGACACATGGTTCACAGAATATAGGAATTTTAATAATATCCACATGTTTTAACGTTTTTATAACAAATTCTGAGAAAACTACTGTTATTGTCCAAGTGGTTTACGAGAAACGATGAGTTATGTTTTAGGATTTTCGAGTATTTGATCCAGGTAAACATGATGCTTCCTGATCCCTATAATATAACTGGATGTTCATCTGTGGCTGAAATATTCGAGCTGTCGTCTGCATATCATTGTGTAAGAGAGAAGGAATCTTTCGGGTATCTCTTCCTCTCTTTCACTCATACAAGGCAAAGTGTCATTTTGACATAGTTCATTCATTTGATTGAATATATGAGATGCATCAATGTGTGATTATTTAAATGAAATAAACGAGCTAGGAAAAGCCTTGAAGAGCATAACAATGTTCGAGACTGGTGAGTTTTTTCTTTAAATAAGTTGATATAGGCTAATATATACGATGATTTTTGAAGGACGCTCGTTTGGAATGCTTTATCTCGTACCAGAATCCTACCTTATAGTAGTATTTAGGTAGGATAAAAGACCTTCTAGAAGGGAATTTCTACTTTTATTCTAAATGAGCGTTTAGTCTACTAAAATACTATTATATGATAGTATTCTGGTACGAAATATAGACTTATAAACTGGGATTCTTACTAAAGTCAGGGTTTAGTAGATAACGTACTCTCTACAAGCTTATAACCTTAATTATCTTTTGAACGTAGGACTTTTACATAAAGTATATCGTTCAAACAAATGTAATACAGTTTTTAGCTAGCTTGTTTCACTATGGTTAACGAACTTTAAACATAATATGGTTTATTAAGGCAATATACAAGAAATTAACTAACTTTTTAAAAAATAAAAGGTAATATAATACTTTCTACAAGCTCGTAACCTAAGTGGTCGTTTGAACGTATGGCCACTACACAAAGTTTGTCATTCAAACAAATGAAATCAAGTTTAAATATACCTACCTTATTCATTATATTTAACGAACTTTCAATATAATATGGTTTCTGAAACCAATATACAAGCTAATAGTCAGCTTTAAATATAAGTGTAGTCTTGGCAGACTGCAAACAACATGGATGATAACCACATTTTATGTTAAAGATTTTATTCGTATTTGTACATACCGGTATTACCTGTAAAACTGAATTATACAACTTTTAATGCAATTTTTTTTAGGTAAGTCTAGTATAATATTTCACTATTTTCAAATAATGACAATTTTATTCAAGAGATACATATTTTCACATGATAACATTGAAATAAACCGTCAAATCTGTCCTCCAACAATGAAACAGATGATAAACTTGAGCATCACGCTTTGGTCCTTGGCAATGCACATGTTTATATCCATCCACTATAATATAGACCACTGGATGCCACTCGTATTTTCCCTGCAAGAACTTAAAAATGTGGCCGTCTTACACGCTCGTGTCGTGAATTCAAATATCGTCCACACTTTGCACAGCGCCTATATAGGATTGCTACCGAAATGTCCGCTATTAGTATTATATTTGCCCAATGCTATGTAATCTGTGGAATAAACTCCTTCCTCCGACTTTAACCTAAACACAACAGATTTTTATTTTAATCCAACTCTAATTTGTGCCAAAAGAAATTTAATAATGACTATCGAGACTTATTAATTTATATTTATACTGTAGATTATTTAAATTATATTGATTGGATGCCGTTCCTTTTAGAATTTCCAGTTGATATGGAAGAATTTGAATCTGAGGTATCTGTAGTTGATGTTTATGATATTGCCTCTGAAATTGGCAAAGAATTTGAAAAAATAATTGATAATTATGGAACAGACTCTGTGACAAGCCTAATGCCAAAAGTGATTAATGCCCTTGAACATTTAGAAGTTTTGGCAACCAAAAATGAACGAGAAAACACCACGGTTCATGAGTTAAAATCAAGAATTGCTCAGCTTGAAAATGATAAAATTGAAAAGGCAGAAGATCGGCAACGTTTTGAAAAGGTAGGACGCTTTCTTTTGAGAAAGCATATTAAAAAAAATCCTTGTGGCGTTATCAATTAAAATAAAAAAAATAAAAAAAAATTCAACCATTAAAATATTTTGATTGGATGTTGTTATTTCATCAATTAAAATAATAGGCCTATGTTTATCAGAAAAAACACATGACTACTTTGCATTTTACTCAGTAAATGACTAAAGATCACTTTGATTAATTTGTAAGCGTTTTAATCAATTTGTAAGCGTTTTAATCAATTTGTAAGCGTTTTAATCAATTAAATTAGCCTAAGTCGAGGTAAATTTAGGTTATGATTATTTAAAAGTAGCGAACTACATTCAGGAATACATAAATAAATTTTACACAGTAAATCGGTCTAGTACGTTTTATCGATCCCATGTTAGGCCATTTCTTGAAATATTAAAAAGATTATCAGCTGTACATTATTTCAAACAAAACGCCTAGAATTGATTTCTGTCAAAAAAGAATAAAAAAACATTTAAACTAAATAAGAAAAAGTTCAACTCACCTAAGCGACGGGTATCGTTCGGGTGTTCTAAAATTATAGCAAGGGTTCTACCAATATTGGAAATATACTTGATTTTATTTTTGATACTGGAAATACTGGGATATTGAATCAGATAGTGGAAAAATATTTTTACATTGAGTGAAATGTTGGATTAAGAATTTTGAGATCCATGATATTATTTGGACTACTGATAGTTCTATTTTGACCACACCTCAATTACTCCCCCTCTAGTCTATCTTGTTTTCCACACAATTAGTTGACCTTGTAGATGACCTTGTAGTGGGGATGTTTGCCTCACTTGATGACCTTTCTATTCTCAGTCTCTACACTAAGCCCTCCCCCTTACATACTAGAGAAAGAAACAAATAATGGTTTTGACTACACTACCAGCCAATCTCCCCCTTACCCGCCCCCGACCAACTTTTTTCTAGCAGTAACCATTATGAGTGATGAGTTACTACTAGTAACTGCTCAAGTTCAAACACCACTTCAAACTATTGATGTACCTGCTTGAACGTGACATTCCAATGGCACAGTACAGTATTTGTTGTGTTCTTCACTTCATCCCACACCCCTCTCTCTCTCACTCCTTTCCACTATCAGCCCAAAAGAAACTCTACCATTCCTAAGCTTGGCCTGGTGTGAGTATTTTGCAGATCCCACTTGTTTATCTTGTGACCTTTGTGTTTAAGAAGAAATTAGTAAACTCGGAGGAAAAACCTCTTTTAAAGATGACAGTACAGTGTTTAAAGATTGGCTGTGGTTAAAAAATAGATTGTGATAAAAGTAAAGGTCATTGTTCTTTGTGTGAAACTAACTTTGATATAAGTAACATGGGAATATCTTCAGTTCGATCTTATACCAAGGGAGAGAAGCATGTTGACAGAGTGAAAGCTGCTAGTGGGAGCAAAAATATATTGGACTTGGTCCCTACGGCCATCATGAAGATGTACATTTTAGTGAAACTAGACCTAGTTGTTCTATTCAGAGCTTCCTTGTCAAAGATGAAGTTTCTCGTGTTGAAATATTGTGGGTTAGTAATCAAGTAATGACACATTATTCTGCTAGAAGTTTTTCTGCTTGTAGGGATATTTTTAGAGTAATGTTTTCCTATAGTGATATTGCCCAGAAATTTCAAATTCATAAAGAAAAACTTGGATATGTCATCGTGTTCGGACTAGGTCCTTTTTTAAAAAGCGAGCTTGCGAATTAGGTTAAGCAATGCTCATTTTATTTCATTTGATGAGAGTATAAATACTGTGGCTCAGAAGACCCAGATGGATTTTGTTGTTCGCTTCTGGAGTGAAAATGATATTCATACAATATATTTAACATCTTGCTTTTTAGGTAACGCACCAGCTCAAGGTATTTTAATGAACTTTTTACATGCACTAAAAGACAAGGGCTTGGATCTTAAAAAAATATTCAAGTTTCCATGGATGGACCAAATTTTTAAGTGATCTCAAAAGTTACTTGAAGGAAGATTCTCCACAAGATCTTGAGTTACTTGAATTTTGAACTTGTTCTTAACACATTGCCCATGGTGCTTACAAAACAGCACATGCTAACTCTAGTTGGACTATTACCAGTTTTTGCGCTCACTATATCATTTATTTAAAGATTTTCCTACAAAACGTACACACTATCAAAGAGTAACAGAATCATCTCTTTTACCGATGAAATTTTCTTCTATTAGATGGGTAGAAAATTCAAGGGTGTTAGAGAGAGCAATGTCAATGCTGCCATATTTAAAACAGTATTTTTATATTAACAAGCATCGTCCAAAATCTGATAATTTTCAAACAGTAAGCAATTATGTGAAGGATGAACCTCAAGGTTGTGATTCATGCTGTCAGTTTCACTTGAGCTGGAGCAATTTCTCACCGAATATCAGAGCAATCAACCTCTATTGCCATTATGTTTGCAGTTCTAAATAAATTACTTGAGCACTTGATGAACATAATTGTAAAATGTGATGTAATGAATTCAGCAAATACTTCCAAAAAATTGTTAGCTGTTGATTTAAAGAAACAATCCAACATGAAATCACTCCCTGCAGATATTGGGTTCACAGCATTACCAGCTTGGAAAGGAATTAAAGAGACAGCAAGATACTTCAGTTCAGAGGAAATGTCAAAAATTCCTAGTTGATCTTTTAAAAAAACTTTTGCATAAGTGTCCTCACTCCTACAAAATTGTCAAGGGTGCTAGTTGTCTCCCGCAGTCATTCTCAATCCATCTATTAGGACCGATAGGATAACTTCTGCATTAGAAGTCCTACTCGACAAGAAACAACTATCTAGCGTGCAAGCTGATGTTGTATAAAGAAACTACTTAGACTTTGTATCAAAGCAAGAAGTTATTGACTAACTTAAACAATTCACTCAAGGGGTGACCAGCTTGATAAGTTCTTCATGAATATTTTTTCTAGAGTAAATGCATCCCATTAACTCCAAGATTTCACTAAAAAAATTCTTGTTCCCTTCCATAGCAATGCAGCCATTGAGCTAAGTTTTCCTGTGAATAAAGAATGTCTGGTTGAAAACCTACATGAGGACAGCCTTATTGCTCAATGTGTAACTCATGATGCAGTCACAGTAACCGGGGATCTTCTAAATATTACAATTTAAAAAAAGATGATTTATGATGTGAGGAATTCATCAGGAATAAGGAAAGGAGTGGTTGAAAAGAAAAAAGATCAAAGTAGACTTAAGTCCAAAAAAAATTATATCTGAAGAAATAAGAAAATTAGAAGTGAAAAGAAGAACATTTTTGCAGAAAGCAAAGGAAGAGGCAGAAGTGTTAAAACATGAAATGCAAAAATTAAAAAGGTTTTGTGATTAAATGAATTTTAACTTTTGTCAACATTCTAAAAAAAATATTTTTTCTTAGTTATATCAGATTAATTTTTAATAATGTTAGGTAACTGCCATTATCTTTATTTCCAAGTTATTTTTATCAACATAATATTTGTTGGTTATTTTTGATTGAAGATTCTGTATATTTACTACTATATAATTACTAAAAAAATTCATTATCAAAAATATAACTTGTGGAAAGTATCGACAGTCAAGGGGTGGTGGGGATAATAGTTTTTGTGGTAGAGTAAACTCCCTGGCTGTAATCATTCTTTGAAGTTGCGCCACCAAGGCTGATTACTTGTACCTCTAAAGTTCTATGAGTGAGGTGAAATGACCTACCAATTCTGCCAGGAGATGTATTTTCACATACCTTCCAGGGTTCTTTTACATGCCACATGGAATCGAGTGCTTTACTTCCCTTTTGAAGGATGTTGAGCTATGATTTCTTTCTCACCAAGAAAAAGCCTTCGGCCTCTCTTGTGTTCGAACTCACAAACATCAGGTCCTGAGGCGAGCACTTTACCCCAAAACCACCGAAATCGACAGTGGTATAGGTCATTCAAAAAATGTAATGTGTGTGTGTGTGTGTGTGTATGCATATGTATTAATGATGGGTCGGATCCACCTTTTTTTAAAATCTGAAACTTTATTTTGCCATCAAATCCTTAATTAAAATTTGAACTTTAGAAAATATTGTAAGCATAATTGTTTAACTTTCCCAATAACTAGTATTTTTTCCTTCACTTCTTATTTTGTTTATGTCAAATGGTAAATTAATGATCTGGAGTTTGGTTGTTAGGTTTTTCCTATCATTATTTTGGTTTTAACCACAAGAAACTATTTAACTATTTTAATACCTTTAAAATATAAATTAAACTTAGTAGGGGCCTACCTATTTAAAAAAATTATTATGATTTGAATCTTGAATCCATGAATATTCCTTGTAGGTCTTACGGTCCTATCCTTGGTATATACTAGAATATATGCGTCAATACACTTGATTCTTGATCCAAAAATGTTTAACTATGACGGACCTAGGCCTACCCTAACTTTCTATCATTTTATGGTTTTGAAATAGGGATTGTTTGTCTCTGAGTAACTTAATATAAACTGGATTTCTTAAAAAAAATATACTGAAAATATACTGGAATTTAAAAACTATAGTCAGGTAGATACCCTGTATAGGGACACACAACACTAAACCCCAAACATAATTTATATGGTACCTTCTTTACAATGGCGTAAAAACCTTCTCTAACTACCACAATTAACTTTAAGCCTACTTCATACTAAATTTAACTTCAAGCGATTTGACTCTATATGGATGGTCATAACTCACAAGTATTCGTAATGACTAAATTATATAGGAAGTAAAACATAATATTGAAGACATTGTAATATCACAACTAGTTTATATTAATTAATGAGGCACTTATCCAATCCAGCTTTTAACCTAACCTTTCAATATGACACTTTACCAACCCAGTTTAACCTGACCTTTCATGTGTTGATAAATTAAATATATAATTATAGATAAAATAAACTATTCAATGTAGGGTCTATAAATTAAACGTAGACGGTACCGGTACACATCATACAATGAGGTCATAGCAATTTTAATGAGCACTGTGCAAGATCACGAGTTTAATGCAAAGCATCATGGGATGATGTCATCCATCCAGTGTGCAGAATCAAAGGAAAGTCATACATTATCGTCAATAAATTTACATTTCAAATGCCATTTGGGCGATGTGTTGTCGAGTTTTATTTTTATATAAGATTTAATAAAAATATTAAAAAAAATATTAATCTTGGTGTCATTTGATTCTACTTTCCTTATTGGGCATAAAAAATTAATAAAACATCCAGACATGGTACTATTTCAGTTAAAAATAGCCAAACATGGGACAGTTAAGGCGAACTAGACCCTAGTAAATTACTAAAAAACTACCTCAATCAACTTGTAAGAATTTCAATCAATTAAATCAAGGTAAATTTAATGTAGTAATTCATATAACATTGTATTATAATTTGGTTTTCATAGAAAGTGTATAACTCGAACGGGTAGTAAGACACGGTGCTTAAAAAACCATAGACTTGGAAAGCTTAGTTAAGCTTGGGCAATTATTGTCTTTTATTTAAACACATTAAGTTGAAGATTATTTTTATGAATGATGTGTAATCACCCTATCATATCATAAACTGTATTTTATCTAAGATACATTATTAAAATTAAATAAGTTATATCAATATAGGCAGACTTGCAAGGAAATGGCAAATCCAATGATACTTAATACCTAATTATATACTTTTTATTCTTACAACATCTATCTATACAACCAAATAAAACCAAAGTCCAAACATACATTTCTAGGCCTACTAGGCCAACATGTCTTTTGATCCATGATTCCTTACGATATTACATCATCTTATACTAAGTAAATCAAATTGTTTGGGAACAAAACCTAAGAACTGTACCTTTTAAGTTAATTTTTCTATTAAAAAAATCACATAATTTATACCAACATTATAAGGAATTAAAAGTGATAAAAAAACTTTGTTAGATAGATAAAGGAACAATTAAAAACCCACCTCTGTGACCTGTGCCTTTTAGTTGGAATTTAATCCTTTACATGTTTGGCATCTCATTACAACCACTGAAAGCTACATATTAAGCTATACATACAGACTACAGAAAATACAAAACCAAATATTACAATTATATAAAAGTTACATATTTCAGAATTATACTAAACAATTTCTGGTCATCACAATACATTTTACAAATATTACCTCGCCTATTTGATTCTACATCCAAACCATTCCAAGTTTACAAGAAGGTGATCCGAATTCATAACACCGACATTGAAAATAGGGCATTATTTTGTTGGAAGAATTCCTATTCTATTTAGGTGTTCAACCAAGCAATCATGGCCTGTTGTCAATCTAAAGTAGGCTACTCCTTTTTTTAAATCTATTTGTTACTGAATAACTTCCAGCTATCTTGTATGTTTTACCATACTTTTCCCTTCGATTTATTTACTAAGTTTATGTTATGAATTTCCATAATTTTTTGTGTATCTGTTGGAACTGGTTTTTGACCGAGTTGTACTTGTGTACCTTTTTTGGCCAATAGGTCTGCTGACTCATAGCCTTCGATTTCCATATACAAAGTTATCCATTGGAACACTATATTTTTAGGAATCAAATAGTCACAGCTATTGCTTATGCTTTTAGTGAGGATTACCTACTCCATTTAGATATCATATTCTGAAAAGAAAAATGACACCAGGTCCCGGGTTCGATTCCCGTGTCCAGGTGTCATTTTTCAATTTTCAGAATATTATATCTTTTTTGCTTTTCATGCGGTATTTTAGGGCTTGTTTTAGGCTACAGTATTTCGGTTATGTTATCTGAGTCTGTAAATTGATTTGATGAGACAACCTGACTGACTGCTCTAGAGTCGACCAATATTACATCTTTTGTAAAAGAACTGATTCTTTACCTGAGGTTATTAACTGCTAGCAGGATTGCGTGCATTTCTGCATCGAAGTTTGTCATGTACTGCCCAACAGAGCATATTGAGAGAACAATTTGCATTGCACCTCAGCCTCAACAGTATCATTGATTTTAGACTTGTCTGTATAGATTCTAGTCCATTATGGTCCTGGATACTGTTCATTTATCATGATTAGCGCATTTGCTTTCAGAACCATATTGTTGTCTTTCTTTTTGATGTAATTCATTGTCATTTGTCTTGATATATCCATGTAGTCTTAAAGAATTGACTAGTTTCTTGTTACTAGCCATGGGTATATTTGCATCTATGTCATTCAGCATATTTTTGACGTGCTTCTATGGGTGTTGCATTTTCAAGCAGCTTGATGTGCAGTTTTGAATCCATTTTGCACGATGTGAAGCCTTTATTTTGATGAGTGTATCTGTGGCTTCTTTATCTCCGTAGTAATAAGGGTTGGGGGGGGAGGGGTCTTTGTAGGCTTATATAATTGCATGGCAACAGTGGGTGTAGTTTTGACTGCTCCAGTTATGAGGCAAAGTTCTTTGTTCTGAGTTCTCTCTAGAGTGTCCAACTTTTCTTACGTGGCAGCAATCAAAATTGCACTTTCATGTCTGATGATAGGTGTCACATGCGTTTTATATGTCGTATTTAGGGTGTTTTGAGTGTATCCCCATTTGGCTCCAGCTATTCTTTTCATGATCGGTATCCTTTTCTCTATAGCTTTTCTTTAGTTGCATGTACATGATCAGCAAAGCTCATTTTATTGTCTAGTAGTACACCTAGGTATTTAGTGTTGGTGCTCTTCTTGATTATGTTATTTTCAATCTATAAATCAAAATCTGAGTTTTTATGGTGCTCTTCTTGAGTATGCTATTTTCAATCTATAAATCAAAATCTGAGAGTTTATGTCGTAAGGAAAATAATTGGTATACAGTTTTTTTATTTTCTTATGCTCATATTGTTCTTGACATTCCATGTTTGAAGGGTCTCCAATGTTTGGTTCATAGTGTCCTTGAGTTTTTGTCTTTGGTTTTGGCAATTTTTAGAATTGGTTTACAATACTTAGGGCCAGTCTTATGACTACCGGATAAATATTGCTATTGGGAGGTTAAAGTTAAAGTTACCAGTTTAATGTGTTACACATCCTATGAACTGAATTTATCTGCCAGGTAGCTATCTGTAGGATAAATATATTTTTATTCAGAACACGCAAAGTTGGTACTATTTTTACTGGTTTTGCGCATGCCTATAAGCCTTGCTGATAGTGCTACATCCTAGCGAGTGGTGAGAATGCTCATCATTTGTTAAATATTGGCGGCTAAACGGGTGCGAGAAAACAGCTGGCGTCACGTGGGCGCAGAAGCTAAGTTGTCTTGAAAGTACTAATGTCATGGCGATGTCGACCTTGTGTTCATACACGTGTAGGTAGGGGTAGGAAAAAGGTCGGCGAGTGTGTTCCGGCAACGTTAGTCGCGGTGGAACAGAAGGATGTCCTGGCAACATGAGTCACGGTGGGAGGTAGGGTGATTTACCCGGCAACGTGAGTCACGGTGGAACATGAGGAAGTCCCAGCAACGCGAGTCGCGGTGGGAGGTAGGGTGATGGTGGGAAGAAAGAGGGTTAAAACAATATTGCACCTTCGTAACATAAGACATTTTAATAGGCCTTTCAAACAGGGGTCACACCCGGGTTGGGTAGCCAATCTCCAGCTATTCTCTGACCGATGAACCACCGTGTTAAAATCCCTCCACTGCTGCCTGGCCTTGTACAATGGGAGAAAAGGGAGCTTTCCATTGCCGCAGGAAAACGTGAACAATAGTGGTCGCCAAGCGAGCCAATAGAAAGAGGAGTTCTCACATCACATCACATTAGCATGCTCTGATGCACCTTGAATTGGAGCACGAGAGTAAGTTCCAACACGTACCGACCAATTGGTCACACTATGTGGTTTCGGAATCTAGCAGATGGGTTGTCGCGTTTCGTGAAGTTTCTGAAACAAAAAAAAGACATTAATATTGGTGGGGGAAAACAAAAAGCATATTGGGAAACCAAATAAGTGTTTTTAGAGTTAAGTGCGGAGACACTACTCTATGGAGGCTTGGGTGATAGCCTCCCAAACCACTGTTCGACACTTCTCGCTTATCCGAACAGGGCTTTGGGACGTTGATGGCACCTTCTACGGTCGATGACGTAATTCCCTAGCCCCTGGATAAGAGGATTGGTGGCACCGGGAAGTTTGTCGTAGGAGTACTGCGCCAGCTTCCGGAAATTGGCCTTGATGGTAGGCATATCCAGTTCGCGATGCAGAGTCTCATTCCGAACATACCAAGGTGCATTCACAATGACCCTTAGACACCTGCTCTGGAACGTCTGCATCCTCCTAATATACGTGTCCGCCAGGTAGCCCCAAGCGGGACACGCATAGTCGAGGATCGGTCTAAGCAACTGTTTGTACAGTGTCAGACCGTGCCTTGTAAACAGGGCGCTACGCCTGCTAAACAGTAGGCCTAGGATTCTCAGCCTTTGCCTCGCCTTGTTGAGTCTCTCAGTGCATTGGAGTTGCTAGGTCAGTTTGATTTCCAGCGTAAGTCCCAGGTAGTTAGAACTGTTCGCCCATTTGATCTACTCTTCGAACAGCTGGAGTGGGGCCGGCATGTAGAACTTTCTTTTCCATGTGAAGAGCACTGCTGTGCTCTTCTCCACGTTAATACTTGGCCTCCAGGTGGTCAACTACCCCTCCAACTGTGTCAGGTGCGTCTGGAGTCACCTCTCCACCAGCTGCCCTCGCCACGACTACGCTACTAGAGCCGTGTCGTCCTCATACAGTGCCAACTTGGTGTCTGGGGATTTTGGAATGTCGTTCACATACATACTGAAAAGCACTGGGACCACGAGGGAACCCTGTGGCACTTCAGCTCTGATGCTTCTGACTTGGGAAGTGGCGTCCCAAATGTAGTGGAGAAGGTGCAATGGGATAGATAAGATTGTACAATCTTAACCAGGTAGAAGGGCAGTTTCAGAGAGAGGAGTTTGAAAAAGAAACCTTTGTCGGTCGAAGGCCTTTGCCACGTCAAGAAAGACGGCACCAGTCAGCTTGTTGATGTTGAAGTTCCTCGTGACCTGCTCTACGAGCTGGACGAGTTGGCGAGACGTAGCGAGTCCCGCCTGAAAGCCGAACTGCTCGTCCACCAAGATGCCCGCCTCGCGAACATGTCGGGTCGGTCTCGTCAGTAGAAGTCTCTCGAGCAAGCTGATCGGTCGGTAAGACGAAGCTAGGGGCGGGTCCTTACCCGGTTTATGAAAGCAGAGGACGTTGGCGTGCTTCCAGAGCTCGGGGAAGTGATTCAGGAGCAAGATGGCGTTGAATAACTCCACGAGGTAGTTAATCGCTTCCAAGGGCAGCTTTCTGAGGACCGCGTTATTGATACCGTCGCGCCCGGGGGCCTTGTTTAGTCTTAGAGCGGCTAACGCCCGCGACATTTCTGTTGCATTTAGGGGTTCAGGCTCATCCAAGGGTCTGTACGAGACCGCACTGATGACCTGAGCCACGTGCGAAATGTGCACCAGGTCAGACGGGTTGTCAGTTGGTACAAATTGTGCCTCTAAGTGCTCAGCGAAAGCATCGTCCTTCTCCTGGTCGGAGTTGGCCACCCCGCTACGTCCCACAATAGGTGGCCTTGGTGCGGGGACTCGAATCAAGTTCCTCGTCATGCGACACAGAGACTGGTCCTGCACGCACAGGCTCTCAATCTTATCCTCCCTGACACTGTTAAGGTATTCTTTGACCATTTCGCGAACCGCATGGACTTTCCGGCTCCAGTTGGTCTTGTATACCGGGTCCCTCGAGATTTGCCAAGCCTTCCTTAGCTGTTTTTTCTCCTGGACGTGTCTGAGGATAGAATCGGGCAAAGAAGCCTGTGGCGCCTTCTTAGGATGGTGCCTTGTCGTCGTAGCTTCGAGCGACACTTTGATGGCGGAAATTATGAATTCCGCACCGCGATCGATTTCTGTTTCTTGTCGAAAGGTAGGGGTGGGTCCGAACCTCTCTCAACACATTCTTGATCCTGTCTCAGCCAGTGCACTTAAGGTCGGGTTTTTTGGGTGGTCTATGAAGGATACTGCGCGTTCCAGGTCCACAAGAACGTGGTCGTGATCCGAGTCTAGCTCAACTATATACTTAAGCACTGATTATCTTCTGATTTCTCTGGAGACAACGAAGTCGAGGACGTCCGGGAAACCAAGGGGATTATGAGGAAAGTGGGTGAGGGTTGGGGGGATCGGAGGCCACCAAGCCGTGTAGATCTATGACGTCGCGGAGCAACCCGCCACGAGCGCACACAATCCTAGAGCACCATGAAGGGTGCTTGGAGTCTAATTCACCACCGAAGGCGTGGTACCTCGAAGCAGCACCTCCATGTCCGCCCTCGTAGCTCGGTCGAACCGGAGGTAGGGAGGGAAATAGATAGAAATGAGTCGCACTAGATCGATGGAGGTCACCAGTTTGGATAGCCCTTGATTCCATGTGTTGGAGGGGAGGAAGTGAGACGACGTGATGATCAAGGCCCCTCCGGACCAGGACCGCCGTTCCACCCCTTTCCTCATCTCCCGATCGATCGCTCCGATGGCATATGAACTCTGCTAACGAAAACCTCATTGTGAAGTGACAGTGGGTTTCTCCCAACTGCATTACATCGAAACGATGCTTTGCCAGAAAACCTTCAAGCTCAGCTTTCTTCCCCGCAACTCCGTTAGCGTTCCGGAGTGCGACTGTGAGCTCCTTCAGCACTGGTGGTCCTCTATTCGGGTGTACTGACATGAGAGACCAGGTAGAGGATAATGTGTTCCATGACGAGGTGGCTAGGGTTACTCCTCGGAGATTCCTGGACCTTCCTCAATAGACTCGGTGTGAAGTCCCATGGTTACAGTCCCTTAGTGCCCTGAGAAGCTCAATGCAATTTTTGAGCTGTGCATTATCATTCTCTGAGGTAGGTGTTGGGAGCGGGCTGGGTGTGGTGGTGGCAAGGGCAACAGGGGTAGGAGTGGGGAGTGTTAGGAAAGGGCTTAAAGATTGCAAAGGGGTAGGGATAGGGGTTCAGGGTGGTGGAGAGGGACTAATGAGGGTTGGGATTGGGAGAGGAGCGGTCTTTGACGGGTCCTCAAACAAAAGGGAAGAACCGGATGCCTCCAGTTCTAGTAAGGTGGCTTTGGCAGGTGCCTCGGCCTGAGGTGGAGGGGTTGGTCTCCCTGACAACACACTGGCGAAAGATTGCACAAGTGGCTTTGGTGTTGGAGCTGGAGTTACGGTCACCCTCCATACCGCAACGTGCACCCAGAATTCTGGCCTTCGCTTAGACCATCCGTCCTCCCTTCTTGACCCTTGGAGGACCGCACAGTTTTTGCCGCCCGTAAGGACTTGTACGTGGGACAGCCCCGCCATGCCAAAGAGTTGGCTCCTGAGCAGTGCAGGCACTTCGGGGGAAATCGTATCTCCTCTGGGCAGCCGCCCTTTTCGTGGTCACCACCACAGAACCCACACCTAGGGCTAGCACGGCAATCCCTCTATACATGCCCAAACTGGAAACAGTTCTTGCACTGAACCGGGTCCCCGGGAGACTTGTACTGCTCCACCTTGACGCGGAGTACAGCCTTGCTCCTCGGGAGTTAGAGAGACAACGAAGTTCGGCAACCGCTGTCTTCTCTGGTCTTCTGATCCCGTTTCCACTGGTAGAGCATGATTTCACTAGGAGGCCCATCTCCACCAGCTCTTCCTGGATATCGCCAGGGTTTGTCCGTGTCAGGAGACCCTTCACCACGACCCTGACCAATCGCTCCCGTCCCAGCTCGTAGCACCAATGCCGGATCCCCAAGCTTGGAAAAAACTTCTGGAGGTCGCGGTAAGCTTCCTCCGACCCATACTGTAGGCGCACTCGATCTCCCGGCGGCCGGGCCGCCTCCACAGGCTCTCGAACCTTGGATCGGATGGCCCTCGCCACCTTGGAGTAGTCCTCCACATCACACAAGATGGTGGGAGGGATCTTCCCCCTTGGCTTTGTGAGCCTGCCCAGAACCACTAGTACAAGGCTGGGGTGTGGCACGGCTTGCGTTGATACCCTTAGGTTTCCGATACTTCTCACCTTTGCCCAACACTGGCGCACCCTGGCCCGGGCCACCGTTGCCTTCTCTCTCATCGCCAAAGCTTCCGCCTAAAAGGCTAGGGTTGCCCCGCAGTAGTCTCCTGGTGTCCGGCCTTGCTCCTTCGGCGTAGTATTAAGGTCTGAAATCCCTCAGACTCATAATTGGATCCTAGCTCGACTCATCACGCATAAACGGGAGGTCTGGTCCTGAAGACAGTCCCTCCATGTCCACGGAATCGCACGAGCTGTCGACACGTGCGAAGCGTGTGACATGGTCTTACGACTCTGAAGAAAATTCAGCCGTGCGTCTCTTACCTACCACACCCGTTGGCGGGAGGTGTCGGGGTTGACGTGGGTCTTTGAAACCCTTGCAATATCGCTCGCGTCATTACCGCTTGCAGCGGTCTTTACCACCGAAAAACGACTATGTTCCCCCTGGTCAGGGCTTCTGTTGGCACCGTTAGATTTCCACCCATCGTGCTGGTGGGAGCTATCGCCATTCTTCCCGGTTTGCGGGCTGTTGGCCCTGAAAAGGGCCTCCAGTTCTTTTTGGACATCAGCGGCACGCACACCTCCTGTAGTTGGTGGGGTCCCGCTGGACTCGCCTGCATAGGCATTGCTGCCGACGCTTTGTAAGGGGCCGGCACTGACCAACGCGCCGATGCCCAAGGATGCACTACCGGATGCCCTGGTGGATCTGTCGGCGGTACGCACACCTCCAGTAGTTGGAGGGGCCCCGTTGACTTCATCCTGGCCATCTGCGCCCACCTCGCCAGTAATTGCCGAGGTCTTGCTGGCCGTCATGTTGGCCCTGGAAAGGGCCGGATTGCCGCTCGCCCTGAAAAGTGCCAGCGACTTCTGGTGGCAGCCGCCATTGGCACGCTCACCTCCGGTAGTTGGAGGGACCCTGCTTGCTTCGCTGGGCAGACTGCTTTTTGTGCCCACCTCCACGGTAACTTAGGAGGTCACGTCAGCCTTGTTGGCCCTGGAAAGGGCCGATTCGTCACCAGAAGGTGACTCGCATTCTTTTCGGCCAGCAGAATGCTTGACTCTGGGAGTTAGGAACACGTAAGGGAGGCAGGACGACACCTTGCACTCCCCGAGGCCTCTGACGCGCCTTTCGGCCGTTGCCCGACTCTGAATATCTAATTTGACAGAAGCGTCAACCTAATTCATCAAGAGAAAGGGCTGATTTTTCTTTGTGAGCTACAGGCAGCAGTCGCTAGCCCTTATCCTCATGGTATGAGGTTTAAACAATGAATGAGTGAAACTTTTGAATGATGCTGTAATAAAAAACTAATATAAATTAGTACCCTTTGAGTGTAATAGTTGTGATTATGAGTGATGTCGTGTCTTAGGTGTTTGGAAGGATTTTTTTTTATTGGGATAAGGCAGGTTGTTATAGTAGGAATGATCGCTTTGTGGGGGATGGCGTAACATGATTGATATTTTTTTTTTGGAATGTGTAGGATTATTTTTTTTCTTAAGGATGGTAATATGTTTTGGCAGGATTTTATTTTCTTAGTATTTGGAACTGATGGGTCAGCCGTTTCCCCCCATATCCACAGCTGCAGCAAACTCAAGGCTTGATGTGAAGGACAGACCTGTTTACCTAGGTGTTCCGGTGGGGACAAAGGTTGTTGATGTTGTGATATGACTTGTGTATGATGGGAGTTTGGATTGTGTCGTGGGATTTAAGGAATTTGGAATGTTGGGATTAAGAAGGACGTCTGCATCCACCTCTCTTTTTGGCATAGTGACTTTTTTTTTAATTACTATTATAGTTTGCAATGTTATTGTGTTATTTAACTTTCTTTTTCCTTTAGTAAGGAATTTTCCTTTCTAGGTTTTTTATTTTATATATTTTTAATACATTTTTTGTTTTTTAATGTGTTTTTGTTGTTGTCACTATGCCAATCTGGGTCTTTTGTGTTTCCTTTTGTCGTCTGGGTCGTAGTGTCCTGGTGATCTTATAATTGTGTTTGTATGTGTGTCACTTTGTTTGTAGAACCTCTCGTTCTTATCTTTGTATATTTCTTGTAGTTGCCTGCTCTTTGTCATGGTGTTTAGGTCAACTGTTCTGGTGTAATGGTTTGTCTCGGTGATCGTTATAAGGATTTTGTTCTGAGTCGTCTGCAATTTTTTGAGTAAGTGTACTGATGCGTAGCTCTAGGCTAGGCAGTTGTACAGTATGATCGGCTGAATGAATGCTCTGTAAATAATTAATTTTGTTTGCTCTGTTAGCTGGCTACCTTTTAATAATGGATATAGTTGCACGAACCGGCCTAGCGCTTTTTTTGTTTGTTTGCTTTATGTGTTTTCTCCATGTTAATCTCTTATCTATTGTTATTCCTAAATACTTAATGCATGTCTGAATGGTTATTTCGCGCCCCTAGAACAACACTGCCACACCTCCAAAAAGGTAGTTTTGAGAAAAATCGATTTGAAACTTTTAAGACAATTTATTTAGTTGGTCTTTAGAGGTAATGTGCTGAAATTTATAGGATTAGTAGGTCACTATAAATAAAAAGAGAAGGTTTATTAATACATTCATATAATATTTTAGGAAAGAAGATTTTAAGATTATGGCTGCTTGCTATACTACTGACAGTATGCAACACATGACTCTTCACTAAATATGGCAGTATTGATTTAACATTTAGAACAGTGTAGTGCCACAACTCACAATATGGCAGTGTTGCCTTTATGGTTTTAAACAAAACAGTGCCTTAAGTTCCAATATGGCGGTATTACATTGTTATTATTTAATAAATTAGGGTCACTTGTAACACTCATACTTACCACAATGTTCTAGAAATTAGTTTCAATCATCACAATGTTTATATCATTATTATGTTTTATTAAATGTATTTGGAGAAAGAGTTTAATGAAAATATACTTGTTTAAAACTTTTTAAATTAATTTTATTTGAACAAAGGAAAAAATCCCTCAATGATAGTTAGAAATTAAAATAGTAGCATCATTTAAGTATATATTATTATAGTTTATGAAAATTAATGGGGTATATTAATACCTACCACTATTATAAATAAACATAAAGAGTTCTTCACCCCAAATTATGATTAAAATCAGAGTTCAATAACTAATCAGAGTTCAATAACTAATCAGAGTTGTTAGCATTGTCTCTATAATTGGTGTTAATTTTCAACTCTTTGAAAAAAGAGTGGTATGTTCTCGGAATAAGATTGGATTCACACAAGACGAACGAGATCCTGCTTTTTAGCTGCTGAGATTCCGGGACATTCCAGAAAGGCTTTCTGTATTGTTTGAGCGTTGTCAGAACTATTCTGTCTCCTTCTAGTCTTTCTTTTTATGACTATTTCCATGAATTCCTCATCATTGTAACTTGTTTTATACTGCAATCGGTCAGAGAATCCTTTGATTACTCTAATCACTTTGAGGTTGTTCCACACAACCTTTTGTCCAGTAGTGTTTATTGAAAAGTTGTCACCCATGTTTTGGGTAAGATGTTTAAGGTCGATGATGTCTTCTGAAGAGAGTTTGTTAAGTATGAAGGGTTTTCCACTCTTTTTTGCACTTTGAATTACAGGCACCCATTGGTGAGGGCTGTAAATAGAGCCACCTTTTAAAAGTCTCGCCTACTTTTAAAAGTCTCGCCTTTTGTTTTTCTATGATGGAGTGCATTGTGTCTCCCTCATTCTGAGTGTGGCCAGTAATAAAAAAATTATGCATAATACTCGGAACGTCATAATTGGCCACAACATAAAGATACAGGCATGCTATGTATTTATTCTTTTGCTGGCCACTGCAGTTATCAGAATAAAAAATTGTCTCCTTGTTTAGGCAGTTAGATTTCAAGAAATTATGTACACATGTATCAATCTCATTAGCTCCTCGGTTTGCTTGATCTTCATGCCATATATAACAATAGCCTTGATTTGTACCCATTTCATAAATAGTGAAATTGAAAGTTGAGAATTTTCTAGAGTAATAAAAATTTGAAACTTGTGCTGACGGAGTAGTCAGAACTGCTTGAAGGTCATAGCAAGTAACAATAGTACTATCTTTGTGTTTGGTGGCAGT
Source organism: Timema californicum (assembly GCA_902141385.1). Lineage (NCBI taxonomy): Eukaryota > Metazoa > Arthropoda > Insecta > Phasmatodea > Timematidae > Timema > Timema californicum. The sequence goes on from CABFOW010001896.1 coordinate 19,639, forward strand.
GTCCTTGTCACGCTGTTTCTCAAGTTTGGAACGTTCGGTTTCGTGCTTATGAGTGGCAATCTGACTTTGCATGACCAACTGTTCTTCTTTGTTGCTATTATCATACCGCTCGCAAATAGAACATTGATCTTTTTTAGGTATGAAAAAACCAATATTAAATTTGTGATTAAAAATATATGAATATGTACCAAGTTTACATGATGCTCTGTTGTCTTCCTTACATTTTTTCTCAAACAACCTGTGCATTCCTGCAATTGTAAGTTCACCAGATATAAACTCCCTTTTAGTTTGCTTTCTCAAATAGTGAGACTCAACTCTTGGGAAAGAGTTTATGTGATCACAAACTCTTTGCATGATGTCAGGACCAAGTTGTTTCTGCTTGCCATGCAATCCTCTCAAGTCTCCTTCCAACGGTTCACAAGTATCATTCCCTTTAATTAAGGCAGTCCTTACAGTTCGGTCACCAATATTCAAGGTTGCCATAAACATTTTTTTGCAAACTCTCTTTCTTTTTCCAAGAATTGGAAGGTAGTTAAGTTCATTCCATTTAAAAAACTTAAAAACAGCATTCTTAAATAAAACCGATGCTGATTTCCAGGCATAAAAGATTTTATTGAAGTGGTTATGTGGTTATATGAAATAAAATAGGTATACTGAATTGATTCAATTTCTGATTTAGCTAGCTAAACCTTTTATTCTAATTTCAAACTATATTACCCAGATTTAATCATCTTTTATAATTTATTATTACCAACTAGATATATTTGATACAATGTTACACATAACATTCTGTATTTATTAATGAATCCAGCCACTTATTAATTTCATCCATTTTGCAAATGAAAATTGAATTTTAAAGTTATTTCCAACAAAATAAATATTGTTAATTTTTTTTTTTAATAACTGCTTATTTATAGATAAAACTTAATCAAGTTTATTTAATTCAGCAATATATAACTTTTTCATAAGATTATGTGTACAATCACATTAAGGTGATTATTTGTGTTAATGTAATACAATGTAGTTAAACATTGTCTAGTATCATATCAAAACATACATCCCACTAAAAAAAATTATTGACTTTCCTTTAAACATTTAATTGCATTTGAAATGGGAAGGTGATCTGGTGACCAATCTTGATTATCTTATTTGAAGTGTGTCTTAAATGTTATCAAGATAAAGGATTACATCTTTATATAAACAAGAACAGTTTTATTAAGTCATAAGTATTGTAAAGTTTCAGTTAATAACCAGGACTCTATCTATGCTCCTATAAACTACGACAGTCCATAGCCATAAAAGGCTTTGGAAAAAGAAAGACCATTTTCTATTACACGACTTTTTACTTTCTTTATTTTCCAATTTTAAATTTAAACCCTTTGTGGTAGTACCGGTGGTTGTTTGTTCTCAGGAATTAGAACAAATTGAAGACCACTGGCGGCAAGAGTCACATGAACTTATTGCATTGGTGACACGACTAAGAGATGAAAATCTCAAGCTGGGATCCTCACTTGCAGATCAACAAAACTACTCACCAGACATTGCAGGTTAAACTGTAGAGTTATTTATAGTAGGCCTAAAGGGTTATAAACATCGACTGAGGAATATAATAAATGGTAAATACACATTTGCAAAAGTATTAATTAGAGAATATTCAAAATTATTATGAATTTTTTTAGCATTCCATTTTTCTATACGTTCGGGTTATATGTTTATGTACTAATTACTCTAATAATTTTAGGAATACATAAGGTTCTATTTATTGGAAGTGTACTTGCACTTTTATGGAGGGAGAGTGGAAAACTATTTGGGAAAAACCACCTTTAGTAAACCCAATCGAGATTTAAACTTCGATCTCCCTGTCATAGGAGTCTAGTCTACTGTGAGAGTATGGCTTCAGAAAATTATATTTGTAACATTTTGTGCAAGAATAAAAAAAAATTATATTTCATTTATATAGACAGTTTATCAAATTATTCTGAATTAAAGTGGGTCGAAAGCCAATGGAGTTTGGAATCTGCTGCCTTAGAAGTCTCCCCACAGTGAAAGGGTTAGTTACAGTACAATAAGTTAAATCTATAACTAAAGTGTCTTTATATATTTTGATTGTATTCCAATTCATGATTTGTTTGATTTTTATTCTTCAAATACTCTATTAATCCATGTTACTGCTTATGGAATAATTGTGTATAGTGTGTTTATGTTATTTCAAGCCATGTATAGATTTTAAAATGTTACTGATTAAAACATTATTTCTATGTATAGGCCTATGTGCTAAAATTACTCTGTAATTTAAAAATGGACTTGTTTCTAGACATTTTATAAACAAACAGCTTATAACATTTCACATAACCAAAACTTCTTCTAACATACTTCCTGTGTTTTAAGGGATTAGTCTATTAATAAATTCTTTTGTTTGTTACTTATAAAGTAGGTGTTAAAATACTTACAGTTTTATATTGGATAGCTCCTTTGTCCTAAATGCCATACCAACTTAAAATCCATAATGGAGTTTTATCTCTGTTGGGTGTAGACAAAGCTGCTAGGCAAATAGAGATTCTGGTAAATGCATCAGATTGTACAATAAATTAAATAATACATATTTTAAATATGTAGATATATAAATTCAATATAAGTGGTTTATTTTTGCGCAAAGTCCCACTGACTAACTTTCACATTGCATGGTTTCAGCTCAAGCAGCAAATTCGGAAGTAGATGCTGCAGTAATGCATAGACTTCGTCATGTGATTGATGAGCTGAGAGAAAAACTACGGATAAGGGACAAAGATCTAGGACATAAAGCAACTGAGGTGGACAATGTGAGTATAAATATAATAAATTAAGTTTTTGTATTTATTAGTTGTATGTTGAATAAATCCATGTTTTTTTCAAAGGAAATTTACTTTAATGTCTGGAGTTAAATCTCTCTAGCCATTTGTTGGAAAATGTTAATTCAATAGCAAACAATGTTTTTTAAAAATGTAGCTTTTTCTTTCAAAATTGGCCCATTCACAGGAATATCTGAACTTCAACACTGTTTGAACCACCTCAAAAGTGATGCATCTATGTCAGTATGTTCACATTTTCTATATTTTAAAAATTGTCTCCATCTTCTTAAAATGCCTTTAAATTTCCATACCCTTTTTTAAAAATTGTACCTATATTAGAATTCATTAGTTAAAACTCGCGGCATACATCCACTTTCACAGGCTCTAATCAATGACACATACTTTCTCTTGAATAAACAGTACTTTTATTTTTGTACTACATCTTGCCATGATTAAATAATGTAGGCTTGGATATAAAATCCATTTTATTACAAAAACTAACATTGAACTTATAAAACATGCTAAAACAGAGACGACACTTAGTACACACTGGAATGTTTCAAACAACACTGAAAAGAGAAGTGATGTTCATTGCGAGAGGGGAATACGCCTACACAGACTGATTTGGCTAGTACAGGTGAGAGTTCAAAACATTTAAAAAAAGGGGAGACTCTAGAGTTGTACCGCTCCATTGCATCATAACAAGCACTGTTAACAATAAGGTAATATATTTCCCATGCATCTATTACACTAAAATTTAAACTGAAATTTAAAACTACATATATATACATTTAAATAAAATTTAAAGTAAAATATCTGAGAAGTTTTTGATGCTACAACTGAGTGGTAGTGACTCTAAAAAGAAGGTTACTTATAGCATTAATAGATAACAGTCTGATCAGACTGCTGAAAAAATGATACTACGTCTGAGTTGATGGAACAGGACTGTTATAACCAAGTTTGACAACATATATACATTTAGAATAAATTCACTCATTCATTATAATGTCAGTAATCTAAATTTTTATCAAAGCCACTATTCTCATCAGTTTATGGAAATAACACTAAAATTTTTTTTCGTCAGAATTTTTTGGCACATGCACAGTAAGTATTTACTTGCCCACTGTTTGATGAGAGGCATCCTAAGAGCATTTACACCGTTTTATTTTTGTGCATTCACATTAGGTGTCATGCTAAATTAGCTAATTTAATTTGTATTAGCTTTTTGCTTTTAATACTTTGATGTTTGATTAGATAGGTGCAATAAATATATTTTAGGCCCTTTAGATTTAGTAAGACAACAAGAGGAGGTAAAGTACCATTACATTAACTATTTTAAAAGTACTTAATTTTCTGGCATAAATTATTTAAAAAAATTAATTATTTAGCCTCTTACTCCCCATTCGGGTTATATAAAGTACTAATTATGCTCAAGGTTTAAGAATTGGGAAGGTTGAATTTAGAGGAAGTAAACTTGCATTTGTCTGGAGGGAGAGTGGAAAACCATTTAGGAAAAACCACCCCCAGTTTACCTTACCAAGATTCAAACACCGATTTCCCCATCCTCGGCAGTCTAGTTCAACACAAAACCAGCGTGTTAGCTAACTACGCCACTGAGGCGGGTCATAAATAATAGCTTTGTATAGATTTATCTTGGATAAGCTAGAATAAATGATTTGATTTCCTGAAGAAGATTTTAGCATGGCTAGGACAAGATTTTTAATTCAGTTTTACATTTGTATAAACCCATGTGTGGCTAAATAAAAAAAGATGAGCTTTTATTTAAGCCCCATTCACTGTATTCATTTACCTGGTGAAATTAGTTGCTAGTTTTCACCACCTGGTTAAAATAGTCACTTGTACCATTTCTTCCATACATAGAGCATCACAATCCTAAATTTAATTGCTCTCTTGTTTTCTTCCAGCAGAGTTGATATATTGTATTTTGAAAATGAACATAGCTTTTTCTAAAAAATAAGCACAGTAGACTATTTATTGCATCTGCTGAAAGAAATTTAAACAACTAAAACAATTTTTTAATCATTCCTTTTTTATCAAAATATAAAAATTTACATTTTCCTCGTTTTATGATGGTTCAAATATATCATGTCATAGGTATTGTTTCACTTGTGTGGTGGTTGTAGTAATAGCCACGAACAACACCTGCATAATCTGAAATTAATACCTATATTTTACATGAGCTTAGGCCTATAGTGCCTCCCATTAATGTGTGGGGTGTTTCTGAAGTTATAGAGCCTATAGCTCGACTTCATCTATGCCCGGCTCGCAAAGTACAGTACTATTTAATTCTATGTTTAACTTTAAACATAATTCTGCTGAGTAGCATCATTGAACTGATAACTTAGGAATGTGAAATAAAGTCCTCCAGGAAAGGCAAAACACAACTGTTTGAAACTGAGGCCTATCCAAGAAATTTACTATTCTTGAGCTGTTAGTTTATTATTTTTGTATTCGCTTATATGGCTTATGGTTGTTTAGTCATCATTGTTATCAGAAGTTTGATAGTAATTATATTACAATTTGTCCTTATTTATCAAATATTTTAAATTTGTTTTGCCGACATGTGTTATTAATTTTATTAATAATAGTCTAAAATTTTAGCCAATCAAATTATTTACTATGGAAACAGAAACAAGAAAAAGACATAACATTGGGAAACTGACAATCAAAGTCAATCATTAATGAACATTTAACACTAAAATGTCATAAACGATGATTTCTTCTATTATCAATCTTAAATGATATAAATGATTTGGGTAATCGCCTAACAAAGTGCACACACATTCATATGGTAAAATAAGGCAAAATTAATGTAGGCCTATTAGCTATGGTGATGGTAATATGTTTCGATAAAATGTTTGCAGTTTGTCTGATCTGATAAGATTTGAATTTAAAAATTGTTGACATGTCTCAAGCAGTTAATATCTGGCAATTGCGCATTCCATTAGACTTTTACTGCAAACTTGAGTGGGCCGCTCTATTTTTGAAAATAGTCTCTTGTTTGTTTAAATAAAGTTTGTAAAATAAAATTAATCATGAAATATTAAATTGTTTCAAATACTTTTTACTATTTTCAGTTTTTGGTTAAATAGCCAAAGCAGATATTTAAATATGGGCAAAACCTAGATGAGATAACTGAAAAAATATAGTTAAACTTAATTTGTTGGTCCTTTATCCTACATCTATATAATGAACTAGATTACAGCTACTGATTTTAAAATAATTTAGGATATATATATATATATATATATTATAGTATTTTATATTCTATACTTCATTCACGGTAGGAGTTTACCTCTGAAAGGTCTTTTTTCCTACCAATATCCTACTATATAAAAGATTTCTGGTAGGGAAAAAGGCCTTTCAGAGGTAAACTCCTACCGTGAACGAACTTTATTTGTCTGACATTCTGGTCAGTTTTTTCTTCTTTTGTGGGTAGTTGTCAAGTCAGGTGGAGCGTCTCACAATGGTTGGCAGAGAATTGCGGCGTAAGCACAGAGGAGGTCAAGTTCAAGTACGCAATCTCATTGATGAACGAGCTGACTTCTTAGCTCAGTTACAAGACCAGCAGAGAGAGCTAGTTATCTTGAGACAATGTCTTGGGTTAGCTCAGAAAGAAAATGAAGACCTAGCAAAATCACATGTAAGTTTATTTTTATAAGGAATAACATAATTTGCACAAATAGGTTTGTACTTTTGTTTTCTTTAAAGATGTCAGGATTCCTGATGTTCTTGACTTTATTATCTAAATTTTAGTTTGGATTTTTTTATTCTCTAGCAATTGTATAAAATCAGCTTCTACAGCCCTCTTTGTTTTCATTTAAATGCATAATTACTAGTGACTATAATCTTAAAGTCATAGATTTATTTAAAGGTGTCACTTCTTTAAATAAAATCAAGTTGAAATCATGCTCAAAGTAAATACACTTTATTCACATTTTATATACACATAAGTAATTCAATTTAATGAAATTGCTACTGTTATTTTAACATTCATTTATCAAGCACACACATTTAACTTTTAAATTTATGTTTAGCATGGTGATAGAGTTAAACTTTAAAAACTTAAAGGCTGCAAATTATAAAACAAATATTAACTGTCCTCTACATATAGGCTGACAATAAATCATTAGACAAAACCGGGATGGGGTGAACTTTTGTCAAAAGTGGGACTTAAAAAAAAGTATTTTTATATACAAACATTAAACTTTCAATAATTATTCTCAGAATCCACAAAAAACTTTAAGGTTTATGTAGAGGGCCTGCATTCCATCACACTCTTACCATAAGTATTTTTCAGGTGAACTTACTTTGTTTAATAATATTCGCTCTTTCAATACCTTGTCATAAAACTTATCACACTCCATGTTACAATTTGGTCTTACAATTAGCATGGCTCTCCTTGATTTGACACATAATCTAGATTTCTCATATGACCACATTCCATTCATAATATAAGTTATTCTTTTCACTGGAGCTATACCTCTTTGAGAGATAAATTTTAAACTCTACTACCTCACTAAATCCTGAAAATATGGACATTTTTAACTCATTTTAGCAAATATATGCATATACCAGATACATACATAATCTCTCAATTTAGTTCAATTTTGAAATTTTGTCACAGGTTATTTGTACCATGGGTGACCTAGTGGTCTAGGGGTAAGGTGTCAGACATCTGTGCTGGCGGTCCGGGGTTCAACCCTCGGTCCCGGCACATATTTATCTGATTACCAAACCCTTCCTTCACCTCTGACAAAACATGTATTAATCACAATTTGTGAATGTGGGGAATGCCAGGCCTCCACCGTGCTTCAGATCCCACGTTAAACTGTAGGTCCTCCATATCATCTCACAATCACCTTACCATTACACATTAGTTTAAGTGCGTATAACCCGAACGGGTAGTAAGACGCGGTGCTAATAATGATGATGATGATGATGATGATACTATTATTTGTACCATATCTTTTGCACCATATCTTTTTCAACCACCAACATTTTTGTTGGTATTGTAACATTGGCGTGTACTGCTAATATGACAATGTAACTACCCGCCCATAAACAAGCTAATATTCATAGACATCCTGCAATAGAAATACTAATAGGACCAGCCAGCTTTTTTAAATACTACCCCAAATAATCTTGTTCTCATAATCCAGCATTATTAAACACCACAATCTTACTACTCACGTGTATATAAACAGAGTAGAGCAACTTGTAATGCCAGCCTGTCACCACGAATGCTAGAATGGATTGTGCAGCACCCTGATTTTCCAACGGAGTGAGCCAGCAATGCTCTGATTGGATCGTGCTGTACTATTAGAAGACCACTCATATTCATGGACACCTGTGTGGCGTACGTGATCAAACAAGTGTAGCTCTACAACTGCTCGTCTTGTGTCTTGGAGTTTGTGTTTTGGGAACTAGTTGAATGCAGCGGCTGATGAGCAAGACGACAAGAACCTGGCTTACGCGACGAAAACAATGTAGCCTTTCAACCTGATGTTAGCGAGGGACGTAATAACAAAGGAGAACTCCCACCTTCCCACCCTGCATTTAGACCTATATAACGAAGGAACACAGACAATCTTATAGACTATTACATTCACCACTTGCATGAGAAGTCCTCTTCAGGACTAAGACATTATCTATCCAGGATGGCTTATAATAATATCTTTGTTTGAAATCTATAAACTATATATTGCTACTATGGGTTTGATTTTCTTGAATACTTTGGTTTAGTCTTTTAGAGAAATCTGTCAGTGTAGGCATCAGTAATGTTTAGCTAAAAACTTTTATTTTTAAATGTAAATTCTGTTATGGAACACTTAATGTTTCCTGTTGCTGCATGTGCACTAGTATCTTTGTATTTTCTTCATTTAAATAGGTAACCACATTATTTGGTTCTTTTTTTATGTCTTGCAATATTTAGTTTGAATATTAATTTACTTGCTTTTGTGGTTATCAGTAATAATTTAAATTCTTTAAATTGTCAATGTTTCTTTTATTGCTTATTTTGTAGACTTCTTTTCTTTGAAGTAAATGTAAAGTAACTAATTTTTGTTGATTAATATGGTTTTGACTTTAATATTCGTGGATTCATTTAGGCAAAAATTACAAGTTTTCTAATGTAACCTTGTTTTTAATATTTTAATATTAAATATTTAAATGTGGGGATCTTGTTTAATTCTTTAAAAGTGACGAGGGTAATGATCTCGTGAAGGTTTGAGTTTAATCGCTAAGTTAAACCTTTGTGCTTTAAGTAAATATCTGTTGCGTTATTTAAATTTAAATGTATTCCATAAATTTAAAACTGTTTTGTCTATATTCACTGGTGTGAATCTGACGCGTGGTGAGCTATTTAAAAGAGGTTCATTAAGCTCTTTATGATCTTGTAAAAATTTTAGGAGTTAAAATATTAAGTAAATATCTGGTGCGAAATTTTAATTTATTCCATAAATTTAAAACTGTTTAGTTTGTATTCTCAGGTGTGAATCTGACGCGTTGTAAACCATTTAAAATAGGCTCATTAAGCTATTTGTGATCTTGTAAAATATTTAGGAGTAATACTTTAAGTAGATATCTGGTGCAAAATTTAAATTTATTCCATAAATTTAAAACGGTTTTGTCTGTATTCACAGGTGTGAATCTGACGTGTAGTAAACTATTTAAAAAAGACTCAAACTCTTTGCAATCTTTGTAATAATTTAAACTTTTGATCCTAATTTGGTTTGATATTAATTCATTGTGGTGAATTAGAAGCTTGTATACCATTTAGAAAAGTTTCTTTAAATAATAGCAACAATTTTGTTTATTTCATTGGTCTCTTCTAGAGAAGTTTATATAATATCATTATATACCTTGAGAGTTTGAAACGTACTGCGCATGTAATAAATTGCTATGATTTATTTGTTTTCCATCACACTTCAGTAAGACCTTGTTATCCCTCGCTGTGGTTTTGGGGGTAAGTGGTTGATATCACGACGGCGACGTTAATGTTCCAACCCGTATGGGTAGGGGTAGGTAAAAGGTCGATAAGATTGTTCCGGCAACGTGAGTCGTGGTGGGAGGTAATGGATGATGGTGGAAGGAGAGGGAATTCAGACAAAATTGCTCTTTACAAACACGACAATTTATTAGCTCTTTCAAACGGTACACTCGGGTTGGGTAGCCACTCACCGACTGGCCTCTGACAGAGGAACCACCGTGCTAAATACCTTCCACTGCTGCCTGGCCTTGTCCAATGGAAGACAAGGGAGCTTCCCATTGGCGCGGGAAAATGTGAGCGATAGTGGCCGCCAAGCGAGCCAATAGAAAGCAGAGTTCTCTTGGGCGTTGATAACAGTGGGGAACTCGTCACAGACAGCTCAGAGAAAATGGACTGTGGAGTGGGCCAGACAGTAGAGAGGGTGATTGGCGCGGCCTGTGCAAGTACGGAGGAAAGATACAAGGGTCGACTGAATAGTGAGGCACAACAACCTGTAAGGCCATGCAACTTGTTGTTTTAATACTGTTTGTTACTTTGAATAAATAATTAAAATATTTCTTTAACCTGCAAATCGTCACCCGAGAATGCAAGTCCTATGTCCAATTTTTCACTTTTGTGTAAAAGAGCATTGAAGTTTGACCTTGTGTATAAAACCAATGTTACTAGATGACAACTCAAGTTTGTATCTTCTTAAGTGATTATATAGTAGTCTCAATTTCACCGCAGGTGAATCATATGCATTCTAAATAACCGTAAACACTAAATATCTCAAATTTAACCATTTAGGAGATAGAACACTTGCATTCTCGGGTGACGAAATGTTGTACTTTTTCATATTATTATTTTCTTAGTTGTCGTCGTCCTCTCTCTTAATCTATTGTGGCTGTAACTAAATAGTGAGAGTGGGGCGGTAGAGTATTATCAGTTTTATCTCCCCACAAAGCAACAATCTTGTTTTGTAGGTCAAATTTATCAATTACTTCCTTCAACATCGCACTTTGTAGGTTGGATGTTTCACCTGATAAAGGAACTAAAAATCTATTATTTTAACTTGAATATCACAGTTTGGCAAAAAGTATGCATCACCAATTGAAACACTTATATATATTTTATGTTTGATTCATTAACAAAATGATTTTAGTTTTATCCAAATTCATTATTACTTCATTCAGCATATATGGTGATAAAACACTGCTTCTGATTTGCGCAGAAGAAAATTTCGGCTCATAAATCTTCTTTATCAATTTCAACAAGCAGTCATTTTTCAAAAACTCTGATTGTGTCACACAGTATAATAGGCAACAATAGCTTCCCACGCTGCAATTTTATCACTTTCACCATCACAATAAACAAGATGATGTTCTTAATTGAATTCACAAGTTTTCTAAGAATCCTTATGTTTTTGGCTACATAGATGTTGAGTGATGTTGCGCCTATTTCCACGAGTGACAAAAATGGGCAAAATTTTTTCAAGCACTGCGTCAAACTACCTCTTCAGGCTTACACTTATGTATTAATTACAGTAATGTGTTAGAGATGAGGAAGGCTAAATTTAGCGAAAGTTTACCCACATTTATGTGGAGGGAAAGTGGGAAACAATTTTAAAAAACCTCCTCAGTTCACCCGATTGGTATTCATTATCAGTATTATCAACAGTCCAGTCTTTTACAATAATGATGCCTTAGACAAGGGGTTCCCAATATTTTTAGACGAAAGGTGCCCTTTCACCAGAAAAAATACATGTTGGAGCCGTCATAAGGAGGTTTACACTAATATAATGAACATTTATTAATGGCATTTAAATTTTACAAGTATGCAAATATAAATAAAACTGAAAACATCACATGGGTTGGTTGCTCTATTGCCACATCACCTTAATTCAGATTTAAAAAAATTGGCAATCCTATTACTGATAAACATAACTACAAATACCCCTACAATCCTCACTCTCCACACTGATGACAACGACATGGAGGGCGAGATTGACACTGACACTGGTGTGGTCTCAGTAGGAAGTGAGTAGAGAAAATAGGATTTTTAAAGGGGGATAAGCTGAAAAATTATTGTCGGGGTAAAAATTCAGGTGCCAGGAGGTGCAAACACGAGCCCTGGGAACTGGATTCTAGTACAACTGAGTGTTTGGAGGAACACAGGGGATGCCCTTGTGATCTTAAGGACAGTTTTCCAGTCGTATGAATAAAAATTAGTGGTGTAAATATAAACTCTGAGTGGCTCCCTGCACCGTATGGTCCACCAGCTTGGAAACAATAAAGGTGGATTGGGGTTGATGGGCCCTCAGAGTCAAGATGGAGAAAGGCGGCTGCTCTGCAGCGCTCTTGTACCATCGGGGTGACGGAGTTCCCTGGCAGAAATGGGAATAAAATAGTTAAGTTTGCTTAGTTTTAGCTTATTTTAGTAGTTAGAATAGCTAAATTGGGGATGGGAGGAACTAGGTAGGAGGTAAATAAGGAAATTCAATTGCCAAGGATGGAAGGAAGGGTGAAAACGGAAGTGTGGTGGCTAGAAAGTAGGCAGAGCACCAACTTCGATAGGGATGCCCTCCTCTGCTGGGCGCTTGGTGGACTCTGTAGTGAAATCCCTGGCACTGTGAAGGGCCCAGCGGGGGAAGATACCGGGGGCGTAATATACCTGGAGCGGACTAACGAGAACTAGGGGTAGTTGAATTTCAATTAAATCACGAGCCAAAACTGGTTTTACAATAATAAAAAAAAAGGAAATTCATATTGTAATTGTAAAAGTAAAGTCAAAAAGATGTGAAAAAACAGCCCAGATTTAAAGTTTATAAGGTACCGGGCCTGTAAACACCGAAAATAAATAAATAAAATATCCTTTGTTCTCCACCCCTGTTGCTAAAAAAAACCCCTACTATATCACACATTTAAAACTTTCAAAAATGTAAAATAAACATTTAGGTGTATGCAATATGTGTATGCCACAAATGACAATTGTACAGAACAAAAACGGCTACAGAACAGATTGAAATGCGCAAGTGTTGCCAACACATATTTTTCTTTTTTATAAATAATTCATTGACTTTAAAATTAAAGTTATATTTTTTATTCATTGGGCAATTGTCGATCTCAATCAATGAGCCTCTAACATTGGTTACATTAATGACTAATATATGCAATAGCAGCCATTGATACAAACTTGATTATAGGTTAATCGACCAATATATAAGCTTAATCTAAAGTTTAAAAAAAACCTACAATAATGGCCAAAACGATAGAAAAAAAAATACTGTCCTGTTTAAAACAGGTTGTATGGTTAACCTATCTATACTGGAATGTATCCTTAAACACCAATCTTTAGCCTTAGCCATCAGAACTATTATGACTTTAAATTATTTTAGTTTTCAATAAAAACTCATATTTCTATCCTTAAAGGCTATAAGTTACCATCACAACCTCATACACCTTCACCAATTATTTGGACTTTTTGAACTTTTACCTCTAGAACTGATATATCTCAGTAAATACTCGAGATGGGTTGATGCCAATTTGTTTCGATACTTGATACCGATAACGATACCACCATTTTCTCACAATACTAGATACCGATACTGAAGTCAATACCAACCCATTAGATAGAATTAACCACACTGGCATTAATTATAATTTTTTTTAATACTGTCTTGTTCATGCACTATGTTAATATAAGCTACATAATTACTATACCACAATCGTTAGCACTACTAGATATTTGAAGATGCTTTACCAATATTAGGCTATAACTATTAAATAATACTATTTTAGACGAGTAACATGTAAATAAAACCAAGACATATTTCTGAAATACATATATAGTTGTCCTTAATGCTCAAAGTTTTTTTTAACTAAACTTTCTTTCCCAATTACAAATTTTTGTTTAAGAAAACCAACATGTTAACTTAATTCTATAAGGATCCAGCCTGTTTCTTTTTTGGTCTCAGATCAGACCTGCTGTGCTGAAGAAAACTAGTGACAGAGGGAACACACAAATACTTTATTGCAAGCTGTCTGAGATTTGGATAAATGATTCGGTCTTTCCAGTAACTGAAAATGATAGCACTAGGTGGCAGTATAGGTTGGTTTAAAAAAGTTGTAACTTCCTCTTCTGCATTTGTTGGTCAGTTGATGGGACAGTTTTCAGCAGCCGAGTAGTAGTACTATTCCATTTCTACACCACTGCCGCGGCCGCAGTTTTTTGATGGATTATTGCCAAACTTTTTTTGTTTTTAATATTGTAGCATACCAATTAAGTGTGGCTACACTACAATCCCTATATTTTATTGCCGTGGGCTAGCAAACACATTTTTAATCAATTTCATTTGGATTTCTTCTATTTTTGCAATGGTTTTTCTAGATATTTTTAATTTTTTTAATACTCGATACTATTTTTAATCACCCACTCGATACTTAATACCCCAAAGTATTGATGGTATGTATTGCTAAAAGTATCGACCCATCCCTAGTAAATACACTACTTAAAATTTTATTCATGTATTTATGTAACATTTAAACTTTTAGATGTAAAATAAAATTTGATTTAAAAGTTGTGTAATATCTTATTGAATAATGGCGTTCTAGCAATTTTCTATAATGAAATAATAGCAAGTAGTTCTACTAAATCTAAATTTCAAGCTGTGTTTGGCAACTGACAAGTTCTTTCTTTTCTAATACTACACAATTCAAACCAGTGAAGAAAGCTTTCATTTATTGTGTTTTAATTTAATTAAGCATGAAACAAAAGTTTTTCTGTTCTGTAGTCAGAGAGTCCAGATCTGACCAACAAGGCAGTTTTTGACCTTGATGATCCCAACAGACCCAGGTTTACAACTTCTGAACTTAAGGAGATACTTCATGAAAGAAATGAGCTCAAGGCACGGGTGAGTGACCTTGAGGATGAACTGGAGATATATCGACCTAAACCTATCGACAATATGTGAGTTTACATCACTTAAATTTTTTTTAATTGCATGAAATAAACTGCATAAAGCATGTTATAATATGACTTAAACTGATATGATAGAAACCTAAAAAGATTAAATACAAATGAAATAAAAAACACATTCACAAACACTTTAATAATTAGATGGCACATGGAATTCCCCCAGATTGTTGTAGACAAAACAGGAGGTTGGTATTTGGTCAAGAATGAATTATCATTATTTACCCAATACAAAATTTAGCTAAACATTTTGAAAAATACTTCACATATACTTTTCATAATTTCTTTTTTTGTTAGCACCACATCTTACTTTCATAAATCAAGTTTATTTAAGTGATATGACATCCACTATTATGGTAGTCCATTTCTTACCAGCATCAAATCTTTTAATATATTGGTTCCTAATGCTGAATCCTTAAAACATATGACAATCTGTGACACATTTTGATTTAATTTAGAGTTTTTTTATCTACATGATATTTTACCTGCTTCAGTGGCCGCATGGTCTAATGCGCCATTCTCGCAGTAGACTGGGCGGCTGATGACAGGGAGATTGATATTCAAATCTCGATAAAGTATACTGAGGGTGGTTTTTTCCAAATGGTTTCCCGCTCCTCCTATACCAAAATGTGGGTATACTCCCAACAATATAACCTTCCTAATCTCTAAAACCAATAGCATAATTAATACAAAGCGCATTAATCCGAACAAGTAGTAAAACGTGATGCTTAAAAAAAATTATATCAAACAAATCTCTACATTATTAGACAATTCAATATAGAGTAAAGCTATAATGTTTGATGGAGTAGAGCTGAGAAAACTACATAAAGTAAAATATCTTGGAACAGGGTGTCTACCAATAATAGAAATAATGGAAATACTGGAAATATACTTGATTTTATTTTTTATACTGGAAATACTGAAATTTTAAATCAGATACTGGAAAAATATTTTTACATTGAGTGAAATGTTGGATTAAGCATTTTGAGACCCCTGATATTATTTGGACTACTGATAGTTCTATTTTGACCACCCCTCAATTACTCCCTCTCTGGTCTATATTGTTTGACACAGAGTTAGTTGACCTTGTAGATGACCTTGCAGTGGGAATGTTTGCCTCACTTATGACCTTTCTATTCTCAGTCTAAGCGCCCCCTTCCCCTTACATACTAGAGAAAGAAACAAATAATTGTTTTGACTACACTAGCAGCCAACCTCACCCTTACCTCTCCCACAACCTTCCAGCAGTAACCATTATGAGTTACTAGTGACTGCTCAAACACCACTTCATACTATTGGTGTATCTGCCTGACTTTGACATTCCAATGGCGCAGTACAGTACTTGTGTTCTTCACTTCATCCCCCTCCCCCTATCTCACTCCTTCCCCTCTCACTCCTACTCCACCCCTTTATCTACCCAAAAGAAAAAACTACCTTTCCAAAGCTTGGCCTTGTGAGTATTCTGCATATCCCACTTGTTTATCTTGTGACCTTTGTGTTTAAGAAGAAATGAGTAAACTCAGAGGAAAAACCTCTTTTAAAGATGACTGGTTGGACAGTAGAGTGTTTAAAGATTGGCTGTGGTTACAAAAAGTGGATTGTGATAAAAGTAAAGGCTAGTGTTCTTTGTGTGAAACTAACTTTGATATAAGTAATATGGGAATATCTTCAATCCGATCTCATGCCAAGGGAAAGCAGCATGTTGACAGAGTGAAAGCTGCTAGTGGGAGCAAAAAAATATTGGACTTGGTCTCTACAGCCAAAAATGCTGTGTCATCTGTAGGCCTATAGTGATATTACCCATAAATTTCAAATGCATAGAGATAAACTTGGATATGTCATCGTGTGTGGACTAGGTCCTTTTTTAGAAAGCGAGCTTGTGAATGTGGTTAAGCAATGCTTAATTTATTGTATTTCATTTGATGAGAGTATAAATACTGTGGCTCAGAAGACCCAGATGGATGTTGTTCGATTCTGGAGTGAAAATGAAATTCATACAAGATATTTAACATCTTGCTTTTTAGGTCATGCAACATCTCATGATATATTAATGAACTTTATATATCTGCACTAAAAGACAAGGGCTCTGATCTTTAAAAAATTCTTCAAGTTTCCATGGATGGACCAAATAAATGTAATCCTCAAATTTTTAAGTGATCTCAAAAGTTACTTGAAGGAAGATTCTCCACAAGATCTTGAGTTACTGGAATTTTGAACTTGTTTTTTACACATTGTCCATGGTGCTCACATAATAGTACATGTTAACTCTAGTTGGACTACTAACCAGTTTTTGTGCTCACTATATTATTTATTTAAAGATTTTCCAACAAGATGTGCAGACTATCAAAGAATAACAGGATCTTCTCTTTTCCCAATGAAGTTTTGTTCTAGTAGATGGGTAGAAAGCTCAAGGGTGTTAGAGAGAGCAATGTCAATGCTGCCATATTTAAAACAGTATTTTTATTCAAACAAGCATCCTCCAAAATATGATAATTTTCAAACAGTAAGCAATTATGTGAAAGATGAACCTCAAGGTTGTGATTCATGCTGTCAGTTTCACTTGAGTTGGAGCAATTTCTTAACGAGTATCAGAGCAATCAACCTCTATTGCTATTTATGTTTACAGATCTAAATAAACTACTTGAGCACTTGATGAACAAAATTGTAAAATGTGATTTAATGAATTATGCAAATACTTCCAAAAAATTGTTAACTGTTGATTTAAAGAAACAATCCAACATGAAATCACTCCATGCAGATATTGGGTTCACAGTATTACCAGCTTAGAAAGGAATTAAAGACAGCAAGATACTTCAGTTCAGAGGAAATGTCAAAAATTCCTAGTTGATCCCTGAAAAAATAACCAGTTTTTGTGCTCACTATATTATTTATTTAAAGATTTTCCAACAAGATGTGCAGACTATCAAAGAATAACAGGATCTTCTCTTTTCCCAATGAAGTTTTGTTCTAGTAGATGGGTAGAAAGCTCAAGGGTGTTAGAGAGAGCAATGTCAATGCTGCCATATTTAAAACAGTATTTTTATTCAAACAAGCATCCTCCAAAATATGATAATTTTCAAACAGTAAGCAATTATGTGAAAGATGAACCTCAAGGTTGTGATTCATGCTGTCAGTTTCACTTGAGTTGGAGCAATTTCTTAACGAGTATCAGAGCAATCAACCTCTATTGCTATTTATGTTTACAGATCTAAATAAACTACTTGAGCACTTGATGAACAAAATTGTAAAATGTGATTTAATGAATTATGCAAATACTTCCAAAAAATTGTTAACTGTTGATTTAAAGAAACAATCCAACATGAAATCACTCCATGCAGATATTGGGTTCACAGTATTACCAGCTTAGAAAGGAATTAAAGACAGCAAGATACTTCAGTTCAGAGGAAATGTCAAAAATTCCTAGTTGATCCCTGAAAAAAAAACTTTTGCACAAGTGTCCTCTCACCTACAAAATTGTCAAGGGCACTAGTTGTCTCTTTCCCGCGGTCATGCTCAATCCATCTATTAGGACCGATAGGATAACTTCTGCATTAAAAGTCCTACTAGACAAGAAACAACTATTTAGCGTGCAAGCTGATGTTGTATAAAGAAACTACTTAGATGTTGTATCAAAGCAAGAAGTTATTGACTAATTTAAACAATTCACTCAAGGGGTGACCAGCTTGATAAGTTCTTCATGAATATTTTTTCTAGAGTAAATGCATCCCAAGAACTATAATATTTCACAAAAAAAAAATTTGTTCTCTTAAATAGCAATGCAGCCGTTGAGCAAAGTTCTTGTGTGAATAAAGAATTTCTGGTTGAAAACCTACATGAGTACAGTCATATTGCTCAACATGTAACTCATGATGCAGTCACAGTAACCGGGGATCTTCTAAATACGACAATTTAAAAAAAGATGATTCATGATGTGAGGAATTCATCAGGAATAAGGAAAGATGCGCTTGAAAAGAGGAAAAACATTGATGTAGACTTAAGTCAGAAAAGAAAAACAGCATCTGAAGTAATAAGAAAATTAGGAGTGAAAAGAAGAACAGTTTTGCAGAAAGCAAAGGAAGAGGCAAATGTGTTAGAACATGAAATGCAACAATTAAAAAAAGTTTTGCGGTTGAATTAATTTGAACTTTTATCAACATTCTTAAAAAAATATTAATTTTTATTTTTTTATCAACATAATATTTGTTGGTTATTTTTCATTGAAGATTTTGTATCTTTATTACTTTATAATTACTAAACAAATTCAATATCAAAAATATAACTTGTGGAAAGTATCGCCTTTCAAGGGGTGGTGGAGATAATTCCCTGGCTGTAATCATTATTTGAAGTTGTGCCACCAAGTCTGATTACTTGTACCTCTAAAGTTCTATGAGTGAGGTGAAATGACCTACCAAGTCTGCCAGGATAGGTATTTTCACATACCTTCTTTTACATGCCACATGGAACCAACAGCTTTACTTCCCCTCCAAAGAATGTTGAGCTATTATTTTTTCTCACTCTATAAAAAGCCTTTGGCATTTGTTGGGTTCGAACTCACAATCATCGGGTCCAGAGGCGAGCACTTTGCCCGAAGACTGCCGAGGTCGACAGTGGTATAGGTCATTCAAAAAATGTTATGTGTTTGTGTGTGTATGCATGTGTATTAAAGATGGTTTGGATCCACCTTTTTTCAAATCTCAATTTCATTTTGCCATCAAATCCCTAATTAAAATTTGAACTTTCTAGAAAATGTTGAAGGCATAAGTTTTTTAACTTTCCCAATAAATAGGATTTTTTCCTTCACTTCTGATTTTGTTTACATTAAATGATAAATTAATGATCTGGGGTTTGGTTGTCATGTTTTTCCTATTATTATTTGGGTTTTAACCATAAGAAACTATTTAACTATTTTAATACCTTTAAAAAATAACTCAAACTTAGAACCTATTTAATAAAATTATTATGATTTGAGTCTTGAATCCATGGATATACCTTCTAGGTTCTAGGGCCCCATTCTTATAATACACTAGAATATGTGTGTCAAAACATTTGATTCTTCATGTAAAAATGTTTAACTATGACAGACATAGGCCTACCCTAACTTTCTATCATTTTATGATTTTGAAATAGATTGTTTGTCTCTGAGTACCTTTCATATATACTGGATTTCTTAAAAAAATATACTAGCATTTCAAAACCACTAATCAGGTTGTTGGAAGCACGATTTAGGAGTGCTGTATTGTGTTAATAAATAATAACTAAGATAACATAAGTGTTCTTATCAATAAACCTTAATCAATCTTCCACATAAGCCTCCACCCATGATACACATATATCACATGATATTGCACTATTGATCAAACATAAACTTCTATTATCCAGTGTTGCCACACAAGAGACACCATATATCTTACACCTTCCCTCAATTTTTTTATTCATATTCCAATTATATTAAAACAAAAATTATTAATAATACAACAACAAAATAAATAACAAACACCACATAACACAAAGAAATTAATCCTGTCCCATAACCTCACTCAAACCTGAGTCTGACAGGTCATAATCCATTAAATGCTTAGGAGCACAAATTTTCCTTCTGCTCCTAGTACAAGCTGACCTTGAGTCCAATTGACTATTACAGGTGTTGTTGCCAACATTTTCAGAAACATTGGGGACTACTGCTTGGCTTTACATGTGAAAAATCAACAAAATCATAATCAACATTTTCCTCCTCCTTATACCCAGTTCTTTCAGTTAACCCTTGGTCCTCTAAAGGTTATTTATGTTTTCTAAATTCACGCCTAATACAATTTTTATTTCTCCTTATTATTCCTCCGCCACCTGTACTTATACTGTAATACCTAAATGGAAGACATTTTTCAATTACTCCTTCATTCAAACTATCCCTATAGTCATCAATTTTATTTTTATGAAATACAGGATCTCCAACTTGTAAAGGTTTCAAAGGAACAGCTCCCCTGTTATAATAATATTCTGGTTTTAAATTACTAGTATTCCTATTTGCTTGTAATTTTTCATAGTCTGCAGAAATGAGAAATAACTGAGAGAGAGTGCTTGTTATCCTAGACTTTAACATTCTTGACATTATTAATTGTGCTGGAGACTATCCTGAATTCTTTAGAGGAGAGTTTCTTTATTCTAACAGGGTATACTGATGACTAAGTTTGCACTTTCTTAAAACATTTTTGGCTATACTAACACAAAAAAAAAATGCATCAAAAACTTCTTATTTGATGGTTTTGGGAAGTCTCTTATGGCTCTTATTTGATTTGAATCTGGGTGAAACCCTTCTGAATCATATATAAAGCCCATACATTTCACATTTGGCATTCTAAATGACTTTTCCTGATTAAAATGTATGAAAAAAGTGCATTGAGCAAAAACATTTGGTAATGAATAAAATGATAAAGTATTAGTAAAAAAGTAGAACACAAATAAAAGAGTTCTTTTCTTTTATTTGTGTTCTACTTTTTTCTTTATACTTTATCATTTTTTTCCTGATTAAATAAATTCAACACCGTACCTCCAAGCTCTTTCAAACACTTTAAGCAATACTGCATCATGTTCATTTCCATTCTTAGCGGCTATGATCAAGTCATCAAAATATGGAAAAACTCATTATAAATCCAAAAATGTCAATTTATCCTTTCATACAAATTTCAGGAGCACAAGATATTCCAAAACACAACCTATTCCAGCTCCAGCGACCACATAGAAAGTGAAATGTGGTTATATATGACGATTCCTCCTCCAATTCCATATGCCAAAACCCTTGCTTCATTTTCAATATGATGAACACATTATTTCCTTGTTGACTTGCAATTTCTTCAATATTAGGAATGATATATTGGGGTCACTTGATTGCCCCATTCAAATTTTTTGGATCCAAACATAACCGAAGATCCCCATTTGGTTTACCAACAGCAATAAAATTTGACACCCAATCTGTTGGTCTGTCCACTCAAGAATAAATTCCCTTTTCTCCAAGTCAAATAACACCTTTTTTAATTTCAACTTAACCCTAGTGGGAACCTGCATGATCTTTCCACTACTGGGCGCACTGACGGATCAGTGTAAATTTTCGTTTTACCAAGAACATTTCCCAGACCATTAAATAAATCACCAAATTTATCCATTAGATTATTATTTTTCAATGCAAACATTTTTTTTTGATGAAGTTTAAGGCCAAACATGCTCTCAATACTATTAAACATTCAACATTGTCAGACAGTACTTCAAAGTTAATTGCAACACAATGGTTGATACTCTTGATCTCCAGTTGACCTCTACCCATAGGTTTTAAAACAACCACACTACTGTAGGGGGATAAAATTGTTTGCGTATGAACTAATTTAGGAACAGAGACATTTCTCCTTACCAAACTTAAGCTAATTACATTTGCTTCTTCCCCTGTATCCACTTATTTAAACAATGTTCTATCACATTTGAGGTTAACATACCAAGCTGGCTGTTCATCACAATCATCCTGCTAGTCCTCATGATTTTCCAATGCATTAATTCCCGCGACTTTATTTGGGCACATACCTTTGCAAGAAAAATATTCTTTGCCATAATCTGAACAGTTTTTATACTGATGGCAAGTTTCACACCTACTACAACCAGCGCCTCTGCTGTTAACTTGAGTTTTCTATTGTAGCTTGATGAAGAAGCCTTTCTTGTATCTTCTTAGGAAGTCTTTTCTACGCGTTGATTTGAATGTCCTGTTAATGTATCAGTTGCACCATTTTGAGAGCCAGTAGAAAAACCATGAATATCATCTGGGTTCTAGATGTGTCTGCAGCGGAAAAAATCCTCTGCTCTCTAAAGGTCAAGTCTGCATCTCTGAACATATGTTTGTCAATTTAGGATCTTTGATTGCCATCACAATACGATCTCTGATCATAGTCTCTAGTTGATCGCCAAATTCACATTTGATAAGTTGCGTTTTCAATTCTATAACAAATGAATCTACAGATTGACCTTTCTTCTTCGATATATTAAGAAATACATATCTTTAATACACCATATTTTTATTGAGACTACAGTAGCCATCAAATGACTTCAAAACATCTTCAAACTTAGGTATGCTCCCTTAATTGAAGTTACTATAAACTTTAAAACCTCTAGCTCCCACAGTCAACATCGGGATACCAATTTTTACTTCATCCTATACTTTTGTTAACCTGACCGCTTGTAGATAAAACATTAACTTCTGCTTATATTGCTTCCGTTGGTCCTCTAAGTCATTTGCCTCAAAGTTTATTGACGTTGGAAGAGCAAATATGTTCCTTTGCCACTTCCAACATCATGTTGTATTGTGTTGGTAAATAATAAGTAGGGATGGGTCGAATCCCATATTTCTCGAATCCAAATCCAAAATTTTCTTTCGAATCTTGAATCTTCAAAAACACATTTTTTAATAAAAGTAAAAAAAAAATTGAAAAATCCTTTTTTTTAAACAAACAAATGGACATAAATAAAATGGTAGAGTTAAAACATGTATTGTTTGACTATAAGAAGTGACTGTTAAATTAAGAAGTCTATTTAGTGTCTTAGTTCATTAGTTCAACATTTATTTAAGCCTAGTTATCCACTTTTGAAACTATTTTAACAATCAAATAACTTAATTTACCATACAATTGAAACTAATTAGCCTACAGTGAGTATATATATTTTTTATATCTTTAACTAACTAAGCAACTATTCATTTTTGTAATATTTATTAAGATTTAATAGGCCCACAAAGTTCTACAAAGTTATCCTTCATCCAAAGGCCTAACATTTAGAATTTTTAATCAGTTTTTCAAATGTATTTAACTTGCATTTGGCATAGTTTGCATTTGTTTGGAAATGTTAAAGCTGACCCACAATTCAGTAGACAGCTTGAATATTATGAACTATTCGGGCTATATATTTAATGACAGAATAATGCACTAGGAGTTAAAATGACATGTTAGTTTCTAAAAAGTATAATAATTCCACACCAAAACATAGAGTAATCTTCTAAAGGTTAAAACAATAACCGGTTCAAATCTGACAACTATGAACGGGAGTAGTCTTTTCACTTTTTAGTTTTCACTGAAGAGTTAATGTCAAGGTCCATCTATACATATAACAGATATTATTTAAGTTTTTTTAAATATAATTCTGTGGTCAGTTAAGATTTGTCTAAACCGTCCTAAACGAGCCTCTTAATTTTAATAGTTAGCCTGGTGATGAGTGTAATTATTAATCGGAGAAAGTGAAAATATTTTTTAAAGGAAATTGACATAGCAAACAAAAATTTTTCTTAGAAGGCTTGGTGGTTGGTATAACTGAAAATTCCCATTATTTTGATTTATTTTTATTTTTCATAACATTTCAATAACAAAGAAGACATCTAAGAGAAAATTAGTATACCGGTACCGTAGATAGATGTTTCATATTTTATTTGGTGATTTTGTTGTTTTATTTTTTATCTAACCAAAGCCAAGTTTTTGTGTTTTCCCAATTTCACTAGTTTATTTAATTATTCATTCTACCAATTGAATGGAGTTTAAGTTAAAACCTTCATATTTGGATTCGAGTTTAGGGGGGGAGAGAATCTCGAATCTTGAATCTTGAATCTCTCGAATACCATAGGATTCAAGGGATTTGAGGAATCAAGGATTCAAATGTCCCATCTCTAATAATAAGTAATAATAACTATGATAACATAAGTGGTGTTGTCAGTAAACTTTTATTAAGCTTACAAATAAGTCTCCGCCCATGATACACAACGGTCATATGATATTGCACAGATAATCATACATAAACTCCTAGTGTCCAGCGTTGCCACACAAAAGACATTAAATAACTTACAAGGAGAAATGTGTAAGTAGAGAGGATATAATGAAAAGAGGACATCAGGGAAAGTTGTTCTATAGACCGGCTATGGAGAAGATAAGTCCCATTGAATTGTAAGGAAGTGTTGTACAGGGAATGCTTTTTACCCATTGTCACATATGGTGCAGAAACAAGGACATGGAATGTAAGAGAGGCTATTATTATTAGCACCGCGTCTTACTACCCGTTCGGGTTATACGCACTTACGCTAATGTGTAATGGTAGGGTGATTGTGAGATGAAATGGAGGACCTACAGTTTAACGTGGAATCCGAACCACGGTGGAGGCCTGGCATTCCCCACATTCACAAGATGTCTTGTCAGAGGTGAAGGAAGGGTTTGGTAATCAGATAAATCTGTGCCGGGACCGAGNCAGATAAATCTTTGCCGGGGCCGAGGATTGAACCCCGGCCGCCAGCATAGAAGTCTGACACCTTACCCCTAGACCGCCAGGTAACCAAGAGAGGCTATGAAATTGGATGCCACGGGAATGAAGTTGTTAGTAGCATGTTAGTTGTCACGAGGAGAAAAAAAGATTAGGGATGAAATTATCCAGAAAAGAATGGGGTTATAAGTAGTACATGAGATAGTAGAGGAAGCGAGACCAAGATGAAATGGGCATGTTATGTGGATGGAAAAAGGGAAGATGCTAAAGAAAATGTTTGAAATGAAGTATGCAGGAAAAAATCCGCAAGGAAGGTCGAGAAAGAGATGGAAGGAGCGGATAGCAAAAAGTGTTCAAGTGAGAGGTGAAGAATGGAAGAAATTAAAGGAGGAAGAATGGTGGAAAAATAGAGGAAGATTAAGGAATTTTACTAAGATGACCCGGCCACAGGCTGGAAACAGATGATGATGGTAAAGATTAAATTTTTTCATGGTTTTATAAAATTATGGCTGAGATATCTGTCTTTGCTTGTTGGGGTCAAAGAATTTTACCGACAGGACTATATAAAAAATTGTTTTATTAAAGGCTATACTGCTACCAAAGTAGGGTCAGGACTAAATAGCTGACTTTCAAGAATGAGAGCTAAGAAAATAACCAATTAGTCTGTATTTGTTCAACACAATATTTTGTGGCTGGTTTTTCTTATAGTGTCAAGAGAAAACAGATAACCTTGAGAATTACACCTATGGTTCTTCTATTTCAGGACAGTGTGAAGATGGGTGAGAATTATTACATGATCTATAATCAGAGATAGGGTAAAATAGCATTAATTTTCAGTTTTTTTTTAGCATTAATTATTGGAAATTTAGCGTTTTGTGGCATAATTTAGCATTTTGTAGCAAAATAGGTAAAAATGTCTTTTGTCAATGTTTTTAGGGCCTATACAAAGGATTTATGATAAAATTTATGTATGCATTAATATGAAGGGTATTTTAACCTTAGTTTGCAATTATTTTCATGTGAGAGAGATTATAAATAATTAATATTAAATTAATAAGGAAGGAAACTGGAAGATTGTGTCAAACACAAACAGAAGAATGCAGAATGACTTCAATTGGCATAATTTATTTTACACAAATGTGTAACGTCAAAAAATCATTGTAGCCTACAGTACAAAAATAATAAATATTGAAATATAAAATAGTTTAGTAAATAGCTGGTATTGTAATTATTTGGTGTTGTTGAATCAGTTCAAACATATGTGCAAGTCAAAGATAGTAAATATTGGCAAGTAAAATAGTGTGTTAACAAAAATGACATAAGTGTGCATATTTTAAATACAAGTGTATCAGTTCACACAAATGTGAAAGTCAAAAATAGTTAATATATACACAAAAAATATTTTGGTTAGCAAGGCTTCCAAAAACGAAATCAGTCGTCATATTTTAAATAAATAGGAGTAGTTCAGCAGACTAACAAATACAAGAAACAATTAACAGAAATGGAAACTGGCACTCTACTGATTAAACGAAAGCATTGCACAAGTTTCTATTGTAGCCTCTTTCATTCTGGTTCGCCTGTCATTCAGTACCAAATTATACTGACTGAAAAAACGCTCAGCGTCAACACTATTAACCGGGGCCCAAATTGTTTGTAGGGCTGGCCCAGCAAAGGCCGAGTTGGTAACTTCCATGGCCATCAACATCTGAATGATGTCACACACTTTACCTTCACGCACTGTGGCTCTCATCACTTTGTGAAGGTAAAGATATCCTTCAACACACTTGTCGCTGGTTAGCTTGGAAAATAGCGGTAGCACTTCAAACTGTTTTCTGACCGACTTCTCGTCTGGTGTCAGCGATTGTGCAGCAATCGCAGGGTGTAAGAGCTCTCCAGCTGCCTTGGAAAAGTTGTTGGTGGTGCATGGTGCCATGTGTTTGGCCAACTTCATGGCACTCTTCTGTGCACACCCGCACAACAACTGCTTCAACTCCTCCTGCTTGGCTACACTGGTGATGCTGCCTAGGAGAGATCAAGTTCTTTCCGAGAAGTTTCTATTGGACAATCGCTTCAGGACTGACATCAGAGCTTCCAGCTCGTGCCAGAGCAGATGGGCAAATGGGAATTTGGAGCCTTCAAGCTTATTGATCAGCTCAACATACATTTTGCATGAGTCCGCAACGAACATCATCTGCTGTTTGACGGATTGCCAGGCGACCGGGACCCTTTGCTGCTCCAGCAAATATTCCGCACTTGCGTTTTTGTTCTCACACTGCCCCAGAAACTCTATCAGAGCATCCGAGTAATCATTCAGGTAGAGCACATAGTGGAACCAGCTGTTCCACCTGGTTACTACTGGACTGGGGAACAGTATTGCTGGAAGGTCTGAGTGTTCTTCTTGGAGAAACCGGACATACACGCTTTTCATTTTTCTGGCGTTTAAAAACGCCATCTTCACTTTCACAACAAACTGGTTCAGTACCTTTAACTCTTTCATGAAAATATCTCCGTAAAGATTTACTTTATGAGCCCAGCATTGAAAATGGAGCAAGTGGTCACCCGCCAAAACATTCAGAGCACCGAAGCATGTTTCCATATATCGAGCCGAATCTGAAACAAGGACCAGGATGTTATTGTACTCAACGCCGTATTGAGTGATTGATCCATTGATGGCCTGGCAGACCGTTGATCCGGTCGCCTTGTCGAGGAACAGGCATTTGGCCAAGAAGACATACTGCATAGCAGCCTCAGCAACAGTGCGAAAGAGGATTGCCAGCACACAAAGACCACGGGAGTTAGAAGTCGCATCAACCACGATGACGATGGGCACACCCTGCACCTTCTCTTTCAGCTCCAGCTTCATTTCTTCTCCAATAGGCTGGACGAAGTTTTGTCGTAAATTTCTTCCACAAGGTAGATCTTCAAAACCAGGGATATGCCTGAAAAAATGAGCAAGAATAATAAAATATAACATTTACAAAAATCAGATCATTCCAATGTGTAATTCACGGCGCTGGGGGAGAGGGGGAGGGAGAGAGC
>CABFOW010001896.1:47757-68688 GCA_902141385.1 Timema californicum
GAGAGTGGTTGTGAACAAACTTACTTTTTCAAGTATTCGCGCACCGCTGGATGGTCCAACTTGTTGATTGGAATGTTTGCCTTCTAGCACATTTTAACAGTATCGTCGATAAAGACCAATTTTTCCGTCTTGGCTTTCTTCTGCTTGTCGCAAACTTTGGTGATCGAAAGCTGTCTCTTGAGGCCGTGAGTCTTTTGCTCCTCTTTTCTTCGTAAATGGCCTGCACTTACTACTTGTCTATTTAGGCTGTCCTTCTTATCCTCCGACTCTAATCTAATATTGCAAATTCCACACATCAGTATTTTGCTGTCACTCACATAAAATTGGTCGGCTTTAAATTGACCCACACGCTGTTCAACATCAATTGTCTTGCCGCGACCCATCTTGAAAATGATTGAGGGACAACTGCGTGTTGTGCTGTGAGTGCTATGGCCTTGGCCTCCTGAAGATCGAGGAGAGCCCTGCCCTGTGATTGGTTTGTTGGTGTGGCAGAGTGGGTGGTTGGGGGTCTGACGCCAGACGGCAGTAACCCTTAGAATTTCCAGAGAAAGTTCTGTCGCGTCAAAACAGGGGTTGAGCTTTTGTAAGGATTGGTGGAAGGGGGGTGGGGGGTTGCTGGTTGCTAAGCAACGAATAACGGATCGTGGCGATTAGCCGGATGGGCTGTGGAAGGCACAGGATGCAAGTAAAACCCGAGCTGAAGCACACAGACGAGTGAAACTCAATGATTTTTTTTAATCACTTATTTGCGCTGAAAAACATTGTTTTATAGAAATTCTCAGCATTTTATTTAAATGCACAGCATTTTCAGGGAACTCGTGTCTATTTCGCTAAATATAATAATTTAGCTAAAATACTCTCAAAATCACGTTTTTCGCATTAATTCGCGAAATAAAAATTGCTTTAAACACTTTCAAATGCCATGAAACACAAAGAAAACTTATAAATACCCTATTTTCGACCCCTTTATTTTTTTTTTCACGTTTTTTGCAAAAGAGAATTTACCTTATCTCTATCTATAATCATGCAAAAATCAACCCACAAATTATTCTAACATGGTAATATGGTTGTTTGTATGCCATCATAACATTTTACCTATAAAATATAAAACAAGTAAATTGAACAAATTCATCAGAATAAAGCAACAGTCAAGATTATAATTAACTTTTCATTGTATTTAACATTATAATCATAAACACAATCATTGGGGACTGTGTTAAGTTTGTTGAACAACTGCTTAAAGTATGTTAAAAGTTTTGATAGAGTGTATAGAATAAGGTATATGAAAAAGGGATAGAAATACTCAAAAGGGAACACACTATGAGTTTTACAATGAAAATAAGAATACAGCTTACACTTTACATTGTAGCTATTGTTAAAAGTTAAAACTCTATTCCAAATTTTCATTAAAAATTAGTTTATTATGAACCATGGGTGATTAAATAGCTTTCATAATTGTGCTGACTAAAAATAGTGTTGAGACATATATGCAGAACACCAATCATTTTTAAAGAACCCATGCGACCATAGAAATTACTGCTGATACTATGGTCAAACTATATGAGATAGTGTGGGTAAACATTACTTAACTACTGGATACACCACTGTCTAAATTGGGAAACATGGGAAACCACCAACAAACTACACGGGATATCAATACTTAACTAATGGGACAGAATAGTACATATTATCGCTGAACTCTGTAAGATATCACTACTACACAGAAAACTACGGTTATTTAAAAAAATAAACAGAATGGACTAGTCATTTTAACACACAAGGCAATGTTTTAAACCGATTACATTAAAGGTTGCTAATAATCTGAATGGGTAGTGAGATGCGGTGACAAAATAAAATGATGGGAATATTGATTGCCAAGATACTGACCTATATCATTGCATCCATGTAAGTTAATATATCTAGGCCTACATTATTTGGTATATCATAGCTATGTTGTTTAGTGTAACATGACTAAGAAACAATGAGAAGAGATAAAAAATAAAATTTTATAAGAATGTCATAAACAAACTACAAAACAAAAGACCAATAAATGTATTGACATGCAACCAATCTTATAGGAAGGCATAACATATTAATGCCATTAGCTGATGACAAGAGCGAGCGAGTAGGGGAAGGAGCTTGGTGCTTCTTTTTTATTTACCAGGTGCTGTAAGGTAAAATATACATTCTCGATAAATGGAAAGATACCTTAATGTGTCATGCCAAACAAACAATTTTAAAGTCAGAATCAGTGCACACACAAAACTATAGACTCCATTGGCCCAAGAAGGAAAGAGAAAGTAATGTGCTCCTAAGACACTGATGATGATATGTACACAATCACTAGTGGCCAACAATAATCAGACTGAAAGGACTAATGTCCAACACATTAGTTAAAGCTGTAGCACAACTGTCTTCCTACCGTGTTAAGGGTCCCTGGCTCAATTCTCGGCATGGACAAAAAGTTCATATTAAATCTGAAACACACATTTTACTATAGAAGTTGAAACAGGTATCACGGAGGTAATAAGTTTAAGATTCAAAAGTGGTACCACACATTAATAGTCTTGGAGCTTGATATGGCTGTGCTAGCCCACTCCGGTTCACTATTTCTATACTTCCCTTGCTTATCACTTTAACTCTCATAATCAAACAATTCATTGAATAATCACGTCAAAACATACCAAAAACTTTAGTCAAGCGTTCATTTCCCCTTCCCCTCTCAACACCTGTTTTTTTTTAAGACAAGGTTTTAAAACAATAGCACTACTGATAAAACTAGCAACACCTGTTGGTAAACATAGCAACTATGATATGCACAACCACAAACACCACTCGCTTCCTCCTATCTAAAAAAGAACTCTTAAATATATATATATATCTCACACTTAAACATAGAAGTTAAGACACATTCTTTTACTGTGTAATATTTGTTTAAGTTTTTGGTAGATAGTAATCACAATAATGCTACATGAAACTTATTTATAAATTTAAAATTATTTTTATTAATCCTTTGATTTTAATTTTATTCTTTCAAAACAATGCCATGGCATGACCATGCAATCAAGCTATGCTGACAGGGCGGCCACTACTTTTAGTGATTTCAACCTACATTGATTTAGGTTTTTTTGTGACGGGTGCTCAAACTTATTGCAGGTCAAATAATGAAGATAATGACCCTCCAGTACAAGGTCCTCTTCCCTATGAACCAGATGATGCTCCATGGAAAAAGTCTGAGTCTGGAATCAGAAAGTTGTAAGTTCTGCATATTTGAATATAGTTATTTTAGTTAAATAGTTAAGAATACATTATTAATAAGATGGTGTAGAAACACACTAAAAGAATGTATAATAAGCGATAGTGAAGGAAGCCAATTTGAAAGGAGTTAGGCTAGGCCTAGATAAGGACAAACACACTTTTTTATTAATTTCTTCTTAACTTTTTAAACTTCCAACTTCTTTACACTTTCACAGTTAAATTATTGTTTATAAATTCTCAGAAATATTACTTTTTCATATAGAGACACATAAAAAACAAAATGTTAGTAAAATGAATTATTGCCAAATGGAAAATTGGTGTAAAAGGTTGGAGGCTTGAATAGACGAAAAATTAATACTTAAACAAAATACATATGACCCTAACTAAGAATAATTGAAATAATAAATAAGTAGTTGAGTAAAGGTTAAATATATATAATTAACCTCCTATTAATTAAGTTGGCAAGTTTTCAAGTTCTTCAAGTATGTAGTCTCATGTATATTTGTGTTTTATGTGCTATTTATATATGTTTGTCTCTCTACATGAAAAGGAAATATTTCTGAAAATTGAAAAACAATGTGTAAATGTGAACATGTAAAGAAAACCTCTTTTCGCTTTATCACAAAAACACTGGATTAATCCATTTTGAATTTAAAGAAAAACTGCTATAAACACATTGTGCCAACTCTTTTTGGGAGTAAAGATAAATTCCTTGGTTATGGTTAATAGTTATAGAAAACTATTATTAATAATAATAATAATAATAATAATAATAATAAATAAGAAAATAATGATAATAATAAAAATGAATTTTTTTAAAATAATAATAATTTGAAAAATGATAATCATATAGAAATAAAAATAATCTTATAGAAATAAACTATCTTCTGTTGAGGCCTGGTGGTGTTCTTGATTTGGTAATCCATTGGTGGGCCAGTTCCCACTGTCTAAGTTGAGAACTGTTGCACTGTTTGGGAAATGCTATTAATATTTTGGTGGTGAAGAAGGTTTGAAAGTTCTGGTTGTGGGTACCGGCATGGGTGGGTACAGGCTTGTCCGAATCTTTGTGGTTTGTGTCAAAACGATGATTGTTCATTCGCTCTCTGAGAGAACCTGTAGTAAGGCCTATATACTCTGCATCACATGATTTGCTGGTCAGCTGGTAGGATGATGATATAAATGTTGTTTTTTAGTGCTTTGATAGCTTTTTGTTCGTTGGTGTTGAGGTTCCGTTTCAAAGGTAGTGTCTTCGGGAAGAGTAGGATTGGCAATATTGGAAAGGAGGTAAGTGATGAACTGTTCCAGGGGGTGTTCCGAGGGTAGTGGTGGGTGGTCCCAGTCTGAAGGTGTCTTGAACTTGTAGAGGGATGGATCTATGGCTTTGTCAGGGCTGGTAGTGTAGGATTTGTTCTGGAAGAAATGTTTCAATCTTAGAGTGAGAGCATAGGAAAGGACATCCTGAACTAGGGCAAAGTGATCAAATTGAGAGTGAGGTGAAAAGGAGAGACCCTTGGACAGAACATTCATTTTGTGTTTTGAGAGATTGTATTTTGAAGGGCTCAGGATGGAACTGCTGACTGGACCATTGGTGGATGTAGTGCCAGTTATGTTATTATTGACGGGCTTATTGGAGGGTATTATCTCTGAGAAATTGTGCTATGATATGTTCAAAATGGGACTGTTGTCTGGACCAATGGTGGATATAATGTTGGTTTTGTTATTGTTGATGGATTTAATAGAGGGCGTTATCTCAATTATAAGTCGGTGACCTGGCGGTCTAGGGGTAAGGTGTTAGACTTCTGTGCTGGCGGCTGGGGTTCAATTCTTGGTCCCGGCACAGATTTATCTGATTACCAAACCCTTCCTTCACCTCTGACAAGACATCTTGTGAATGTGGGGAGTGCCAGGCCTCCACCGTGGTTCGGATTCCACGTTAAACTGTAGGTCCTCCATTTCATCTCACAATCACCCTACCATTACACATTAGCGTAAGTGTGTATAACCCGAACGGGTAGTAAGANNAACCCGAACGGGTAGTAAGACGCGGTCATAATAATAATAATAATAATAATAATAATAATAATAATAATAATAATAATAATAATAATAATAATAATAATAATAATAATATTAATATTAATAATAATATTAATATTAATAATAATTCAATTATTCTTGAGGGAATGGCAAGTGTACCAGTAGTTCTGTTGGGTGGGGGGGAGGTTGAATATTGTGGCTAGTGAGGGCTTGGCAGCAATCAAAAGTTTTTTGATACTATAAATAGAATGGGAATGTCACACAGACCAATATATTAAGGTTATTTTGAAACAACTCGACATATGTGACTTCCAACTCCTCAACTTCATACACTGAGCCCACTTTGTAAATATAAATTCTGCCTCCACCAAAATTTACTAATAGTATTGAGTGTTAATGAAATATCAGCTCAAAAAAGGAAAATATGCCCTTAAGAAGCTGTGCGAAACGAGTTGGGTTGAAAGGTGTGAAGTTGTTTTGACTTTTTTGAACACTCTCCCTTGCCTCCCTATAGTTTTGGAAACTTATCATTCATTCACTTTAAGTTGTAGGATGTAATGCAGTTTTATTCCTTCACTCTATACGATCATCAGAGTTCCTCTACACTGGTTGTTTTGGCTGAAGTTTTGGAACCAACTGATATTGGCTTGGAAGTTACAGTCAGAGAACATGGATATACTCAAAGCAATGCATATTGTCGAAGCAACATTGGCAGGCCTCCAAGAGAAACGTAACAAAATAAATGATTCATTCAAAAACTTTTCAATAACTCCCAACATTTGGCACTATAAATGGAGATAGAAATCAACAACCTAGAACAACGATCCCGCAAAATTAAAAAAAAAACTTTCAATGAAACGGCCGAATTCTTTTCATTCTAAATGGTCTCCATTCAGACATTTCTTAAACATGCTCCACAAATAAAAGTCCGGCTTGTATCCATTTTCATTATATCCACTAAATCCAGAATTGAATTGATTCAGACAGTTTCCAAATAAACGATTTAAACAAAAATCCTGATTTATATACACTATAATTATTTGCATTATATCCACAAAATCCTGAATTCTATCCATTCTGAATGGTCTCCATTCAGACATTTTCTTAAACAAGCACCACAAATAAAAAGTCTCTGATTTGTATCCACTAGAATTATTTGCATTATATCCACAAAATCCTGAATTGTATCTATTCTGATTTGTATCCATTTAATTGTGTTGCCTCATGTCTGATAGATGGCTGCAGCACAGATTTTACTTAACTCACTAGATGTTTACTAGAGAGTAGCACTATTAATAATGCTAATATAAAAAAATATATAAATTTGTACTTAATGATATTTCATTTTAAAGAATAATTAAAAGGTACTTTACAAATGAGTGAGTTTTAAAAATAATTATGATTTAGTTTAAAATTGGTATATGGGGAAGCATTTACTCAAATGAATTAATTTAAGGGTATGACTATCAATCTGACTGACAGTATGTATCAGTATTTTACGAGACTATATGCGGTCAGTTTTTGTGTCATTATTTTCATCAGTCCCAGCTCCTACATGCTCTACAACTAATTATTAGAGATTATTACATTGAAAAACATATTTTTATTCAATTAAGACAATCTGGACACGTGAATCTATCCGGAACCTTTGGCTTTGCACGCCAATGCTCTACCATGGAGGTGAATAAACTTGGCCCCACCCATCAACGCTCTAATGACCGAAACTAATGCAATCGTTAGTACTACTTGAGTGCTGCTCAGTAATTTTTTTTTGTAGTGCTACATTTTTGTGGACGTTATAAACCAAAATAATTGAGTGGAGCCATGTTAACGTCAACATAGCCCCGCCCACCATCTTAAGGTGCAGCACTAACAACAAAACATAATGCAATCGTTAGTGCAGCTCAGTAAAAAAAAAATTGTTGGTGCTACAGTTTTGTGAAAGTTATAATCCAAAATTTGTGGGTGGGGCCAAGCTGACGTCAACCATCTTACGGTGTAGCACTAACTACAAAACCTTATGCAATTGTTAGTGCTATATTAGTGCTGGTCACTGAACACAAATATTTTGTCAGAACTACACACTGACAAATTCTAATGCAATAATTAGTGCTAGATTACCGCTCATTTAATTAAAAAATTCTTAGTACTACATTTATAGTTACAGTCCATATCAATGTGTTAGGTTTGCACCATCAACATGTCAGAAGAGCAAGGTTTACACTAGATGCAAACCACATTACACCCTTTAACCTAAGGTTAATTTTATTACCAGGTTTTCTCAACTGACATGAGTGATAACAATCTTATTTGTATATCATATTAAAGGTATTAATACACTGATACCTGGTACATTTAAAATAAAATTATGATGAAATTTAAAAAAACATCTCTAACAATCACTAAAGTTTTGATATTTTAACACTGCGGTAAAAAGGGAATCAAAATTTTTTTAAAGTAATGTCTCTTAGCTATTGTTTTACGTTTTTATTGATATAATCACTATT
The DNA here is from genome assembly GCA_902141385.1 of Timema californicum. Lineage (NCBI taxonomy): Eukaryota > Metazoa > Arthropoda > Insecta > Phasmatodea > Timematidae > Timema > Timema californicum. The sequence continues at coordinate 55,560 of CABFOW010001896.1, forward strand.
TTTAACTGAAATAATTAAACCGTGAAAACTTGGTAAATTATTGTTATGTTAAAATATTATAAAATTTACTTCCCGTCTGTCATATATAGACCCCATTATGGCTTGAAGGTTTCTCTAGAAATAGAACAAGAATGAGCAACATTCTTACAATGCAGAAATAAAATTGGTTTGTTGGGTGGAGGGGGGAGTGTTGAGGGTGCTCAATGACCATTCTAGTTTTTACCTGAGAGATGGCAGATGAAAGAAAATATTTACATTAGCAAACTATTCGGGAATCTTAATTTGTTTGTTTTTCTTAGCAGCGCGTCTTACTACCAGATTCATAGTTCATACAGTAATATACTTATCTATAATTGCTTGTGTTTTTGGTGTCTTTCACGCTTCATATACTTTTTTAATTACCTAGCTGGAATACATAGTTACTACATAATGATTTGTTAATGTCTTTCACTCTTAGCACCTTTTTAAATATCTGGTAACCAAACATAGTCTATGAGTTCAAAATGCCTATTTATAAGTCATTGTATAGCCTATTTGTCGGTGTTGCGTAATGTACCTCTTAAAAAATAGTGCGAGTCTGAACAAAAATAATTTGTTTTTGTATAAAATGGTTTGGGTATACAGTCAGAATGACAACAATGAATACAGTCATGATGATTATGAATTGATAGTCTAAAATATTACACTGACATATGAAAATTGCGATGATCCTAAGATTGACATCTGTAAATTACCCTTAAATTAATTAATTTTACGAAATGCTTCCCCATATACCAATTTTAAACTAAATTATTATTATTATTAGCATCGCGTCTTACTACCTGTTTGGGTTATACGCACTTATGCTAATGTGTAATGGTAGGGTGATTGTGATATGAAATGGAGGACCTACAGTTTAACGTGGAATCCGAACCACGGTGGAGGCCTGGCATTCCCCACATTCACAAGATGTCTTGTCAGAGGTGAAGGAAGGGTTTGGTAATCAGATAAATCTGTGCCAGGACCGAGGATTGAACCCCGGCCGCCAGCACAGAAGTCTGACACCTTACCCCAAGACCGCTTAAACTAAATCATAATTATTTTTAAAAATTCCTCATTTGTAAAAATGTATATATTTTTTTATATTAACATAGTGATAGTGCTGCTCTATAGTAACTATCTAACGAGTTAAAGTAGAGTCTCTGCTGCTGCCATCTATCAGACATGTGGCACCTCAATTAAATGGATACAAATCAGAATGGATACAATTCAGGATTCTGTGGATATAATGCAAATAATTCTAGTGGATACAAATCAGAAGTTTTATTTGTGGTGCTTGTTTAAGAAAATGTCTGAATGGAGACCATTCAGAATGGATACAACTTAGGATTTAGTGGATGTAATGAAAGTGGATACAAATCATAATTTTTATTTATGGTGCTTGTCTAAGAAATATCTTAATGGTGACCATTCAGAATGGATACAATTCAGCTCCCCCCTATCAATCACAGTTAAGTGGGTCACTTGAAGAATATTAGTGTATTTAAATGTGCCTTCCTTTTTCTGGATTACCTAGTCAGTGAACTTTCCTCCAGATTTTCAAAATAACAGCTGCAAAGAATTGTACAACCTCAAAAGCTGCTGTCAGCAGAATTCAGTTATGGTTTTGATGACGTAGTTCAGCAAGGAGCTGAACTGTACAGTTATAATTTGTCTTGTTTCTCAGCTCTGAAATAATAGCTACAAACCTGGAAGCGGATGTTGAAATCAAACTCTTCAGAAGAGTTTCCTAAGTTTCCTTTAGTAGGCTACAAAATAGCTTTTACCCTACCAAACATTAGAGTTGGGTTTCAACTCTTGTGTATATTGCCTGTCAAAACTAGCACAGTGGAGTTCTCCTTTATTGACACTGTATTGTAGGACCTAACTACGCTGTACAGTGACAGAATATTTAACAAATGGGCTGGCTTTGCTGCACATCCACCAGGACATCGCGTCCACTATGGAGCATGAAGAAGCTTTAAACATCTTTGCTAGAAAGCACAAAAGAAAACATTCTGTAACCATCCTTTGAAATAAAAAACAAAACTAATCTTGTTTTATTTTTCAAATGTGCTCGTTTCTTTCATATATATTCTTTCATTAACATGATATGTGCTATATCTTGCTGTTTCTACACACACCACACCTGACCTATCCTTTGTTGATGGCATTATTTACAATATTACAGACGGTATAATTTAGTAAAATGATACTGAGTAAAGGAATGTAGTAAAATATGTCAGACTTGATGGTATTAACTGAAAAAAACCATGGAATTCAGCTAAATTTTAAACATGTTTATTATATTATATTTTATTTCCTTAAGCCCAAGAGGACCTCAAAAGACAACTTATAAGTCTTAAATTATACAACATTTCTTGGGGGTGGGATATCCCTCCTCCTCAAGGAAATAGTTCTAAATCTGTCCCTGGAGTAGACTATGAAGTTTCTCAATTATATGTGAAATTAGCTTTTTCACAATTACATTTTTTTAAATTATAAAGTAATAATAATAGCATATTATTAAAATAGCTTTTATTACATTTTGAGTGGTTTTGTTACTTTAAGTTGACAATATTAATGAGCATCAGCTGCTTAAATTGGGTTTAGAACCAAAAACTACTAATCTGCAGTTCATGCTGTTTCTGCAGCATTCTAACTCCATTACTGTAGAGAATAATTCAAATATTTACTTTAAATGTTTAATCAACAACAACAAAAACTAAACAAATTGTGTTTGTTACCATTTGTTAGCAATATTGATTTGTTTTTAATAGATTTATCCTGATTTATGTGATTGATTCTTTGTTACTGTTCTTGGCTTTCAAGCCACTAACGTTTTGAGGCTATGTTTAAGACATCAGATCTTTGACCCAGAAAAATTACCGATTTAAAAGATCTTTTGGATGATGATCACTATACAAAAAGCCAGAAATCACTAAGATTAAATATTTGTGAAGGAAAATCTTAAGGGTTTATTAAGATTGTTGATCTGTTACCCGGTAAAAGTGAAGGCTAAATACAGGCTTAGGCTTTCTGGTAGAAAGAGTATAGGTACTGTCAGGGGGGCTGGGGCTATATGAAGGGTAAGAGGAAACATGTGGGATATCTGCTACTTCCAAGCAGCAAGTATAGCCCATTAAAACTGTGTGTACATTGAATATTAACAAAGTTGGTAATGAGTGATGGCGAATAGCAGAAGGAAGAAGGCTTGGCGAATGACTGTTGAGCAAAAGAAGCATCGAGACTAGAAGAGGCCTGATTAAGGATTCAAACTCATATCAACTCTCAGCTTTAATTCCTCTAGCTAGACTGAACATTTCATGGCCTTTCTTTGTGGACCAGCCCCCTTATTATATCTCACTTTCGAACACACTTGTGAAAGTTCTCGTCCATGTCTGAACAACCATGGAAAGAATGGCATGGGTGTCAATGATCCTTAATACTGAGTTAACCCTTAACTATGCAAGAGAAAAACAAGTATATAGCATAGCTGAAGAATCATCTAGGTATGAACTAACAAACCTAGTTATTTATTTCTATTTTAAATAGCTTCTTCTTGCTCTATTATTTAAGGAAAGGGTTAACATTTTTGCTACATAAAAATATAGTGATCTAAATGTTATGGTTCTAAATATTGTACTCATTGCCATTATAAGAGATATAGAAAAATTTAATTTCTAACATAAAACTTAAAAATTTGAAGCCTAAATTCAGCTTATTACTATAGTGTCACTATAATCATTCAATACACCTGTACCATTTTTGGCCACTCAAACAGGATTTTCTAATATACATGCACAGAAGGTTTATCAAGAAAAATAGCTAAATTTGTTAATATTATTTTATTGTAAATTATCTTTGTCCACACTCTTCTCGGCTGAACACATTATACTTGGAATAATGTATTTCTAATTCATACCTTAAAAAAAATGCAATAAGGCTGTAGAGTAATTCTTTGGCTGTACCCTGGAATGTTATTTGAAGTGGGAGAAAGGGTTCCTAATTGTGGTGGTTCATGGTGAAGTCTCACAACAGGCGATGGCTATGTTTTATTTTAACAAATACCTATATTTAAGTAATTTAACTTACTTTAAAATGTAATTTAGTTTGTAGGGTTATTAATTATATAAGAATCTAATAATTTACTGGCCTAGGTATTAGGTAGAAATACTTATTAATACTCAGCTACTCGAATTTGATGGCCCATTCATCACACATTTTATAAAAAAATTGTCATTTGGATTCATTCGATCAAAATATCACATCCGTAGAAAAAACCCTTAAATGATCAAGATTTTTTATGTCAGGAAAACTAGACCCTGTAGGAAAAGGTTTAATGTTGTATCAAACTAATGTAAATTAGATTTATGAAACTCTCATACCGCTTTGCTTTTATCCCATATTATGGATTATTATATCCCAATTAACTAATTTATTGTATTGTCTTAGTTAACTTTCTTAGATCTTTACCATACTTACCTCTTTTCTTAAAAATAATAAAAACAAGAACTCAGAAATAAATCATATTAGCCCATTCCCTGACATGGGTGTTGGATAAGGTTTTTGTTTGCTCGGACCTTACCTGGTGGGGGCACGAATTTATGCTTCATTGCAATAAGTTATTGTAGTGACTGCCATATAGCAATGATTACACTGTACTTTTAACCAGTCAAATTTCTTCATAATGAGGCTAATAGATGGGGCTACAAGTTCAATCTTATACAATGACCATGAATAAAGCAATACATGAGAAGATAAGTGAGTTGTGAAAATATTTTTCGGTTAAGAGTTTAAATTAGAAAAATAGCTGCCGGGCCTGCACATATCGCTCTAAAACTCACGCACCAGGGAATGGGTTAGTGTATGAAGGACTTAATTTATATTAGAAACAATTACAGTGGTTAAAATGTAGCCCTTCATAAATATTTTCCATGCAAATTGTGAGCCAAAACAAGTATAATGGTCATAACTGATATGTAACCCCCTACCTGCTTTATCTGTATCTTATTGAAAAAAATATAATATTATACAAATGAATTTAAACCATGATCTTAACATGGGTATTAAGTGAAATTGACATGAAGATAAATTAAAACAATGCATAACCGGTAAAAATAAAAACTAAATACAATTGGTAATTTTTCACTAAAATTTTTATTTTATGTGAAAAAACAGAATCCAGCCCATTTATAGAGTATGAAAACCGAGAAAAATGTAGTCAATACATATTTTTAAATAAATATAAATGCATTTATTTTTAATTATTTGTTAAATATTTTACGTGGTATTTTACCCTTTATAATTTAGATGGATTTTCTATATATGTTTAAGCATAAATAAGTTAAATCAACATTCTTCTATTTCAAAATGCTTAAGGTAAGTAACCTTGATTCTGTTTTTTATTTTATTTTTGTAGTACAAATTTTATTGAAAATAAATTTACTGTAATAACATTACTATTTAAACATTAAATTAGGAGAAAGAAAATAACACATATTACTTTTTTGGTTTGAATTGTTGAATGTTAACTCTTCCATATTTAGCAACAATTTAAATTTAAAATTTAACTTCTTATCACTAACATTTTTGAAATTACCTTTATTTTATTGTGATATAAATATCAACATTTACATCGCGGCCAACTCTACCTAATTGTCTGTAGTATGCACAAACTTATGATTACTTTTGTCTACTGTATCTATCCTATTATTTTTTTTAAAAACTATCAACAATCAAAATTGAGATTGCCTTTATTTAATTGCACTATAGATGTAAACATTCACAAAGCTGCCAACTCTTAACCAACTTTCTGTAATATGCACAAAAATCTTTCTTCTTTTATTACTATTCAGTATCTTTGATTATGTTATGATTTTTTTAAATAACTAATCATCAACATTGAAATTTGTTACCGTGTTTGCTGCCGCGACACTTGGTATTGGACAAGTAGCTCAGATACTTATAATTATTTTGCTGAGTTCATGGAGAAAATAATTGGTTTGTTATTCACATAATTTAAAATTATCATCGTGTCTTACTACCTGTTCAGGTTATACGCATATTTGATAATTACTCTAGTGGGGTAAGGAGGAGGAAAGAGGATTTTTAAAAATTAATCTTCCTGTATTTATGTGTAAGGAGAGTGGGTAACCATTTAGGAATAATCTACCCTCAGTAGGCCTGACTGGGATTCGAAACCCAATCGCCCCGTCATCAGCAGGCCAGTCTAGCACGAGAGTGATGCCTTAAATGGGTCTATTTTTCTGTTTAGTTAACTAATGTATAAAAAAATATTTTTACGCTGTACCCAGTAAAAGTAAATTACAATAGGACTCACTTGGGAACTTATGTGAAATCTTGCAGTTTTACTTATTTTTACTATTTGTTGTGTATTTATTTAATAATTTTTCAATTCAATAGTAGGCAGCTATGCTATTTTTGTATTTTAATTTTTTAATAGTCGAATTTTTGCTTATTAATCTGTACTTGTCAGGAAATTGAAAGTTTCTATGCAAGCAATTTTGAAGAAATACACTAATGTTAACTTTTCAGACTTAACTTGTTTCAAAGGAGTACTAGTTGAACCAACTACACAGAAGAACCAATCTATTTCCCAGGTTTGTATTTTAATGTTCACTGACCTTTTAACATTTGAAAATATAATTTAACCAGTTTTAGTTTTCCCTGTGCAAAAACAATTTTTTTAAATCAAATGAGTGTACTTTAAGTAACCTTTTGTTCGAAGTTGTTTATTATGTTAAGAAAAAAAGGTCTTTTACTCAAAACTTGCATTTAGTTAACCCCCAGAATCTTTCAAAATACATCAATTACTGACACATCAATCCTAAACCTCACCCAATTTTTCTTGAAAATACCAGTATACTAATTTTAGCTTTTATTTTTGATGAAAAAAAAAATGTTATTTCTCAGCATTTAATAAAATAGAAGTAGGTTTTGACTTAGCAATTTCTTTTGTGAATGTTGAATTTCCTTGTTAACTTTACATAGTTTGCAATTTTAACTGGCATACACAACACTTTCACTGCTGACAGAAAATACATGGTCCGTACCAGAAATGCTGGCCATTTTTACCATAATTTGTGATTTTTCTAATAACAAAGTAAATATGAAATAATAATGATACTTATATCCTTTCAAAGATTAGATTATGCTCTTTGATTTGAAATATAGATGAATGATCTATGATAGCAAACAATAATTTTATGTCTCTTTTTTAGTAAAAAATAAAAATATGACCAATATAACTTTTTTGTAATAAATACAGTGTAATTAATAAAGTATGCCAATAAAGGCTAAAGTAAATTTAAATCATTGTTAAAAATTCAAAGTAGCAAACAAAAAATTTGATTTACCAATTAAAAAAATATTTGCCAATATTATTTTTTTTAAATAAAACATTATTCAAAACAGGATGCAAACCACAAACCCACTTGGCACATATTGAACTGATATAGTGTGTCGTCTTGCCTACCAGCTTTTCCCCTTTTGTTTTATACTTTGTTGAACACACAAATAAAAATGTGTAAAAATATATAAAACATAATGAAAATATAGGAAAAGCCAGTTTCTTATACAATGTCTAATAAAGATTATATAGAAGTAAATGAATACTGACAAACAATACATGAAAAAAGCCTGATAACTGCTAAGAAAATTTCATGTAAAAACTGAGTAGACCAAAATATGATATCTATGAAAAATAATAACCTACAAAAGAAGTATGAGTAAGTAAAATTAAGTAATGATGCTAAAACAATCATGGCTTATAATAAATATAAAACACAAATCAAACAATACCGTCACATATAAGAACACAAGCTAATCTTAAATAGTGTCACTATAGCCCAACTCGATGACAGCTGTAAAGATCGATTGTTGCTATCGAAATAACGAATTCCTGTGTGATCTAGTGACAATTTTGGTACTAAATATCCATAGACAACTTCCAAACAATCCTAGAGACGTATTAAAACATCCAAATACATTTAAAACATGAGACAAAATGGAAGACGTTTTAATACATCTCCCACATTTCTCGTGGGTTCTATGAAGATGTTTAAATATGGTCCTAGCACAGAGTGTGTTAATTTCATTTCATTGTTGCTGCTTATTTAAAACCTGAAAATTTATTATCTACTGTAAATATTATAAGTTTTGTTTAAATGTGTGAAATAATTTCATCATCCCTTCTATTGTTTAAATAATACCATTACCAAGAGATCCAATGCATGTTTACTTACATTATTTAAATACTGCACATTATTTCATTTCCTTATATTGCCACAATTTTTAAATTTAATAATTTGCTCTGGCTATTTTGTGATACATTCAAAAACTAATCATCTGTGCCATGAGAGTGCAGTACAGCAGAGATGGTGTGGCATGGTAGAATGCTAAACCAAATTATAAAATGTATTGAGATGTTATTTAGTGCAGTGGGGTTACATGAAGGGCAGAGCAGTTTTCTTCTTTATTAAAGAGCAGGGAACTGTATTGTATGTTGTGTGCTGGGCTAGAAGTAGCAGTGAAAGGGTGTATGTGGTATGGTGATATCTGTTGTGTGGCGTTTATAAGTTTGTTGAAGTACAAATTCAGGTGTGGATCTATTATGAAACTAATGAAGCTTAAGCTTCAGAGCCCCTATTTCCTGAGGGGCCCCAGAACCAACATTGTTTAAATAAAATGGGGTTTCTTGTGTGAGAAGTTTTTTTAATTATAATGTTAATGATATATTGTAATTCATATTAGTTAAAATACAAAGGGTGGCTATAACTCTAAAAGTGCTAGAAACTAAAAAAAAGAAGAAATTTGATGGATGAAGCAACCAGAGAAGATGCATTAATAGGTGATCAAATGTAACCTCTAAAGAAAGCAAAAAAAAAAAATCAGGTCCTACATAAAAAGTTTTTGTTTGACATTGTAAAGTGTATTGGTTGTTTAATATATGGATTTTAATCATATTTCTTATTTTTAGTACACACATTCATCTATAACGCCATTCTCTTGCGGGGTAGGCAAGAAACTGTGAATATAGCTCAAAAACAACTTTGTACTTAATCTCTTCACTAACTTTCTCTACACTTCCCAATTCTTGTATACTCCCTTCTCTTCAACAACATCCATACACCGAACCATAAATACTCTTTTATTCATAAAACTCTTAATGTTTTTCTTTTTCATACATTCATCTAAAACAATTAGCCACGTCTTATATGACCTACCCCTTCCTTTTGATCCATACACTTTACCTTCATATATTTGCTTCGTCACTCAATCCATATTTATCCTTTCAACATGCCCAAACCAATGCAAGACACTTCTTTCTCATTGACCTAATGATTTCCCTTTCACACCACACTACACTCTTTCAGTACCCATTCATCATTGGTTCTGTCCATACGAGTTTTTCCACATAAATTCTTAAATATCTCATTCCAACCGCATTCACCTTGCTCTTGTGTTTCTCCTGAGAAACCCACACTTCACATAAAAGAATGTTGGCATAACACACTTTTATATACTGCCATCTTTGCCTCTTTTGATACAACTTCATTCTTTACAATGATCCACATATATCCAACTACTCTCCAAGATGCATTCACCCGTCTGTTGGCTTCACCATCCACCCTTCCATTATTACAGAACATTCTACCCAGATACACAAAATCCTTCATTTGTTCTAACAGTTTTCCATTTATACTAAGTTGACAATAATTTCCTGATCCGTCCTTTTCAAAAATCATCACCTTAGTTTTTTGGAGACAATTATATAAAGATCCATTCTTTCTCTCGCCACACTCAATCGATTTTATACATTCTGCATGTCCCTTTCATTCTCAGCCATTAATACGATATCATCTGCAAATAACAACACTCTCACATCATATTGTCCAATTGTACACCAACCACGTCCTCACAAGCATCCCTCTTACACCTATCCATGAAAATATTAAACAACCAGAGGCACATAACACAAAATTGTCTAACACCCAGTTTAATGCTAAACCATTTGATCAAAGCTCCATCCACCCTGAGGCATGCTTTACTTCCATCATATACCGCCATAATTGCATTTACTAACCATGCCTCCACACCATACTCTCTAAGAGCATTCCATAACATACTCCTATTCACTTGATCATACACTTTCTCCAGATCAATAAATGCACAGTAAATTTTCTTCCTTACTTCCATACATTTCTCAATCACTTGTTGTGATGCAAATATCTTGTCCATGCAACCTCTACCTGGCATGAAACTGATTTATTATCACATACAGAATTAACTTTTGAGCGATGGTTAACAATTTCAAGACAGAGTCAATCATACAATGAAGGTTATAAACTAAAAATACATGTTAGAACAAACACTAAAAGTATCGTACACAGTGAGGCCAACTGACAAACAGAATAAAACTCTTTTCTGAGTTAGGCGCTAGTATACAACTTATTAAACATGCCTCTTTCTTTTTTCTTTTTTTTAAACAAAGAATCATAATTCAAGGCGTTTTGGTGGGTGGACAATTCTACCAGACCTTGTAACAATATTAGGCAGACTAGTTCCAAGAGGCACAGTATTCATTTCTGAATTAGGAGACTGAGAAGTTGAGGCTATTATGTCCTCTGGCTTGTTATTAGGAGAGGATGGTGGTGTTACCTTTAATCCCTCAAGTTCACCCATATCACCAAAGCACCTCACCCTATTATGATCTTCACAGGAAATGTCATTACCAGAGTGCCTAGGCCTAATATGAAGTGAATTTCGTCTATAAAGTTTTCCTTTTATACACACCAGATATGATCTGTTTTTCAATATCTTAACCACACTGCCCTCTTCCCAAAACCGCAGTTTGTTGTTCCAAATAAAGACATACTGCTCAGGGTTAAAAACTTGCTCATGGGATCGAGCAGTTTTGTCATAATGTAACGATTGCCCTACTTTCGCAGTCACTGCATCATCAATAATTATTTCTGGCTTCAAGCGGCAATCCTGTACAGGCAGTCTAGAATTGAGGGTGCGACTTTGAAGAAGCTGAGCAGGTGAGTATGGAAGCCCTGCTACTGGGCTATTTCTATAATCCAGAAGAAAAAGTGGAAAGTCTCCACGGTCATATTGTGCCTTTTTTTAACATCAATTTGACTATTCCAACCGCTTTCTCAGCCAAACCATTGCTGCGGGGATAGTGAGGACTGGAGGTTACTAATTCAATATTCCATGATTGAGCAAATACTTTGAATTCATATGAGTCAAAAGGTTGGTTGTCAGACATGAATTGTTTGGGAATCCCAAAACGTGCAAAGATTGGTTTGAGCTTACTTATAGCAGTGGAAGCAGACTTACTCGGGACCTTCTCAGCCTCAATCCACCGCGAATGGTAGTCCACAATAACTAGATAGCTGTCACCATTATAATCCGCAAAATCAGCAGCAACTTTAGCAAAGGGTAGATCAGGGATGTCATGAGGTTGCAGCGGGTCCTTTATTTTAGACCGTTGAAATCGATTGCATGTTGGGCACGCAAGTATAAAATTTTTCAAATCAGAGTTGATTCCTGGCCAATAGAAGCTGCGGGATGCTTGAGCCTTGACTTTTTCAAAACTGAGGTGAGTTGCATGAAGCATCTCAAGGGTGAAGCGCCTCAGTTTAAATGGAACTAATAGACGTTCATCATAGTAAAGAAGCCCATCATGGACTGTGATGTCTTTTCTGAGGGAAAAATAATGATTCAGCTCTGAGCAATCTGATGACAATGACTTAGGCCAACCTTTAATGTAATAATTAAATACTTTGCTCAAAACAGAGTCCCCAACTGTATTTTTCTTGTACTTTGCAAGTAAGGATGGTTGAACATCGGAGGTTGTCCCTATAACATGTACTATATCATACATACTTTCATCTACAGATGAAGGAATAATTTTACAATTTCGGGATAACAAATCCGCTATATGCATGTATTTGCCTGCTAAATACTTGAGTGTGAATGAATAGGGCAATAGTTTCAGCCTAAGGCGGCGGAGGCGATTATTGGTAATTTTACCAATGGCTTTTACAATGATGGAGGTGAGTGGCTGATGATCTGAATGAACAGTTACATCTTCGTGACCATAGACGAAGTTATGGAACCTTTTGAATGCAAATGCGACAGCGAGCAACTCTTTTTCCACCTGAGCATAATTTTGCTCAGTGGTGGTAAGCGATCGTGAAGCATATAAAATGGGCTTGCCATCTTGCATTAACGTGGCCCCAAGGGCATATTGACTACTGTCAGCATGAATGTTGATGGGTTTGGAGGGGTCAAAAGGAGTCAACAAGGCATGTTGTGCTATAGACTTTTTCAAAAGCTCTAACTGCTTACTGTGGGAGGAATTCCAAGACCACTCGGAATCTTTTTTCAGAAGTTCACGGAATGGGGTGCAAATATCTGACAGGTGGGGCACAAATGGTCTTAGGTAGTTGACTGTTCCCAAAATACGCTGCAAATCCTTCCTTGAAGCAGGTACTTCTATGTCCTGAATAGCCTGAACCCTAGTGTCGTCAGGACGAATCCCATCCTTATCAAATTCCAAACCCAAAAATTTAACTTTATCCACAAAGAATTGAACTTTTTCCGGGTTGAATACTATGTTGTTTTCACAAGCAGCTTGAATAACCTGTTTAACTATTTTCCATAACTCTTCCATTGTGTCTGCTCCACATAAAACATCATCAAAATATACACATACTCCCCCAATATTCCCAAAGTATTTATGAGTCATCTTTTGGAAGTACTCAGGAAGCACATTTAGTCCAAATGGGGCACGTAAAAACCGATAACATCCAAAGGGGGTGCTGAACATACATAGACCAGCTGATTCTTTACTCAATTTAACTTGGTAAAACCCATCTTTTATATCAAATACACAAAAATATTTTTGATTGCCCATTTTGGAACTAATCTTCTCGAGAGTTGGAATCGACACATAATCTTGGACCAAGTTTTCGTTGAAATCCTTAGGATCTATGCACAGCCTTATGGCCCCTGTTTTATGTTTCTCTACAATAACTAGATTGTTTACCCATTCACCAGCGTCACAACATTCAATAAT
>CABFOW010001896.1:69675-114937 GCA_902141385.1 Timema californicum
TGCTAGCCCCACTGATTTGCAATATTCTACAACTTTGTGTAGGGTAGTGTATTTCCTAAGAAGGTGATGTTTTAGTGACGGTGAGTTCATACCCAATATTATTTGCGCACGCAGCAATTTATCCTCCTGGTCACCAAATTCACAAGGTGTGGCAAGAGCTCTGAGCTTTGCGTAGAAGTTTTTCAAATGGTTCACCGAGACATTGTTTCCTATTAAAAAAATTGAACACAAGGATGGTTTCATTCTTCTTCGGAATACAGTGAGATTTAAGAACAGACAATATACCATTGACTGTTTCCTCTTCAGGTTTGATGGTAGTTAAGGTTTTATAGAGTCGGACAGCATCTCGTCCTAATAGGTTTTTTAGCCTGGCTATTTGCACGCCCGAAGATTTTGTTCCAGTCTCCGTCGCCTCAAAATATTTTAGAACTTCTTCCTGGAATTCATCGAAATTCTTCGCCAAATCTCCGGCAAGATTAAGTGACTATGGTTTATTAAACTCCATATTGATAACTGCTTCTTTACCGGACGAGATAATTGAATCCACAAATTTGAATCACAGATCAACCACTGCAGACACTACCGACTGCGCCATGATTTATTATCACATACAAAATTAACTTTTGAGCGATGGTTAACAATTTCAAGACAGAATCAATCATACAATGAAGGTTATAAACTAAAAATACATGTTAGAACAAACACTAAAAGTATCGTACACAGTGAGGCCAACTGACAAACAGAATAAAACTCTTTTCCGAGTTAGGCGCTAGTATACAACTTATTAAACAGAAACCACATTGCACACCCCAAATCTAACCTGCAATTTTTTCACGCACTCTTTCAATTAAAACTCTTCCAAACATTTAGCATGGAATACTCTACTAACTAATTACATCAAATGTTTACATTCACTCTAACTGCCTTTGCCTTTATACAAAGGATCAATGACAGCATTCTTCCAGTCTTTAGGAACATGTGAAATACCAGCACACACATTTAAGGCGCGGCAGAAGGGAGCGCGAGAAATTTTACAGTTTTTATAGCATTACAATTTTTTGGCCAAAATAAATCAAATATTTATCCAGTAGCTACATAGAGTTTAGTTTTCTGCACATGCTAATATCAACAAATCTTGAATATATGTCAAGAGTGTCCTGGAATTTTGTCAAAACTTTTTAAATAAAGAGAAAAAGTTTTGATAACATTTCAGGACACCCTTAACATATATTCAAGATCTGTTGATATTAGCATGTGCAGAAAACTAATCTCTCTTTTGCTACTGGAGAAATATTTGATTTATTTTGGCCAAAAAATATTCAATTCTATAAACACTGTAAAAACACTTGCACTCCCTTCTGCCGCACCTTAACAACTCCCACAATCTGGTAAGTAATACCGCATCCCTACACTTAAGGATTTCACATTCCTGCAGCTTTGCCATTCTTTAACATTTTTATAACTTTAAACACCTCAGCCTCAATAATTCTTTCACTTATTATAGCATTTTTCCTATTTTCTCTTACTTTCTCCACATTTTCGCCATACAATTGCTCAAAATACTCTCTCCATCACTCTCTTGTACCATTTTTTTATCCCAGATCAGCTCACCACATTAATTCTGAATGCCATAGGTTTTGCCTTGCACTCTTTGTTTTGTTCTCGTTACCCACTTCCAAAACAGCTTCTTATTTCCTTCATAATCATTCTGCAGTCTTTCTTCTTCTTTAATCTTGTTTGCTCTTTAATACTTTCTTTGCATTCATCTTGTTCTCTTTGAATATGTCCCACAACCTCTTATGTTCATTCCACCATAGTTCTCTTTTATTCTGTTCCAAGAACTTTAAAAATCACTAGTATTTATTTATTTATTAATTCCATTCATACTCTTCTAAATGTAATTTTTCGCCCAGCAATCTTTCATATTGCGCTCTCACACTTTTATCCTGCAACTTTTCCACTTTCACTCTTACTTGCTTAATACTCTTGCACATCTTCCTCACAAAATTCTCACCTAATTCAACTACTGAGATCACTAACAAGTTATCTGTTCCACATTCAGCTCCACGCACAGCCCTAGTATTCTTTACTTAAATTCTCAGTCTCTCATCATACACCACCAACTCAATCAGCATTCCCGAATTGCCCCTTTGCCATGTATACAAGTGAAAATCTTTGTGCCTAGATCATGTGTATGACATAAATAAACTTTCTCCTTAACACATACTCACTAACTCATTAACATTCTCGTTTACCCTGTCATCACCATATCTTCTTAACACTCTTTCAGAATTCTTTCTTCAGGTACCACAAGTACACTGTTGCTCAGTCTTACCTTGAGCACGCTTGCACTATTCCTACAAACCAATATCCCTACTATAGAGACTGCCTTGCCAAACAGTTTATTTTTGCCCGTGTCACTACCACTAGGAGATAAGGTGATGAGCCAACACACCAGCACACCTATTTTTAGTAAACCGTATAAAACCTGTACATCTGTAGGTGTTGCTTATGAGATCCTAATATACCTACTTTAAAAATATTGGGTAAGTTTTTATTTACTACTGCTTTACTTGATAGTTATAAATATTACCTAAATAAACTATTTAGGTCCAGCCTTATTACTACCAGATAAATATTGCTATTGGGAGGTTAAAGTTTGCGACCCGATAAAGGTTATCAGCCATTTTAATGTTTTACGCGTAATATGAACTTAATTTATCTGCCATATAGCTATCTGTAAGCTAAATATATTTTTAGGCAGAAAACGCAAGGTTGGTACTGTTTTTCTGGTGCGCACATGCCTATAAGCCCTGCTGATACTGCTACATCCTAGAGAGAGGTGACAACGCTCAACATTTGTTAAATAATGGTGGCTAAACGAGTGCGAGAAAACAAATGGCGTCACCTGGGCTCACAAGCTAAGTTGTCTTGCAAGAACTAATTTCGGTGTCTGCCAAAATGTGGGCAATAGTTGGGTACAACGTTTACAAAATTTCATTTATTGTACTCACATTTTGATCATTTGTTCTTATATAAATATAACTCTACAAATAGCTTGCCGTTTTATATAAAAGTGTTAATTAAATGTTCTAACTTTATATATATTTAGAACCTGGGCCTGTGCTTACTAAACACGTGAACCAAGATTTTAACCTAAAAACAGATTTTGATAGGCGAAACCTCATGAAAAACAACGTGTCACTATGGCAACGCCAATTTTAACTTTTAGATAAAAGTTATCAGGTACTTAAACCTCCCAATAAAAATGTGATGGATAAATACATCTTTTCTGACAGATAAATGCTATCTGGTGGTCATAAGACGCACTTTTAACTTATCGGCCAGATTAATATTTATGGAAGCTATCTTTGTGTGTCTAGTTTACTAATGATAAAATTTAAATCATGTAATTAAACATAAATGTTTTTTTATCATTATTATTTACTCTTATTTTACTTTATACAGTGAACTGTGTTTATTTATTGGACATTTTATGTGCTGTGAAATAACTCATGTTAGTAAATGATATTCTTGGTTTTATTATAGCTCAAAAAATGTATATTGAAAATAATATATAGATGCACACCATAGAAAATAAAAAATTCTTGGTAATTTGAACATTTTATTTTCTTATCATGATATTCATATGAAGTGAACCTTGTAACTAAAGGTGATAAAGTTTAGTTTAGAAATGGCACTACTCTTATTTTACCTCCTACCTCAGTTGAAACAACAAAGGGAAGAATGAAGCAGACTTGACAAAATTCTTTTTGAAATGTATTAAGAGGTAAAATAAGAGTAGTGCCACTTCTAAACTGTGCCTTAGCTATCACCTTTAGTTAAAGGGATCACTTCACATGCATAATATGGTAATAAAATTACATGTTAAAACTACAATAATGTTTGTTTATTTTTTATTTTGGGACTGAACACCTATTTTTTAATTAACTCATGGTTGGAAAGTCACATTTGAATAATGTAAAACATACCTTTACCGACCGCCAGCATCCAAACACATATTCACCTGATGCTCCAAATTGGTGAATGTGCGATTTAGCGTAGCGATGACGATGGCAGAAATTTCACGTATGAGGATATCTTTCAATTCCTCGATTGACCTTGGTTTTTTAGCATAAACTGTGTCTTAAGTTCCCAGAGAAAAAATATCTGGGGGTGCTATGTCGGGAGACCTAGGTGTCCACAAGTCTTTGAAGATTATTCTGTCCTAAAAAAATGCTGTGAATTTCTGCCATTCTCCTATTGGAGGTGTAGAAAGTTGTACTGTCCTGTACGAAGTCACTATCTGCAATTTCCTGATTATTCAGCTGGTCCACAAACTCGGTAAAGATTTCCAAGTATCTATTGGTATTCACAGTGTCTCTGAAAAAGATTGGCCCAATGATACACTGATAGGACACCACATACCAGACACCGATTTTCACAGTATGCAATGGCTCTTCATAGATGGTGTGAGGATTATTACTGGCCCACACCCGTGCATTTTGCAAGTTTACATAGCTGGATAAATGAAACCATGTCATGTCCAATAGGGTGGGGCTTTCAGCAGAAATTGGGCAAACTATTGACAATATGCCAGTCGCTTTGCTAGATCGGGTGTCTGTAACTCTTACACAGCTGGGTTATAGTAAGGCTGGTCTTTGACAGATCAATTAATATCATCAGGTCTCTCGGGATAGCCTCCAAAAGAGATTTTCGTGAAAATACCAATAACCGTTGCTTCCCATCCTGGACTGTCATCCTGGGCCATCTGCCCTTATGAACAGTGTGAATACAGTTGATAACATTGATAATCAAGTCAAACACTTCCAGCTATTTAGTTTTTGACCATTTTGTAGGGATGAAGAAGGATAATTTGAAGGAAATTAACACGTATTTTTGTGGAGGAAGAGTGGGAAACCATTAAGGAAAATACTTCATTACACTCATTCGCGATTTGATTCTTGATCTCTCTAGCCTCAGGAAACTGACACCTTTGTCAACATACTTGTCAGTACAAGTCATGCATAAATTATATGAGTTTAACCATGTTGGCCATTGATGGTCCATCTATAATTAGTAGTTTACAGTTATATAAATGGTAAAACGTGATCAGGGAAAAAATTAAATTTTTGTCTCATAAACCTGAAAAAGTCAGTGAATTTGAAAATTGAATTCCAGGGGCCACCCTGTATTATTTTAATTTTATGACACATACATGTTTAATAAAGCCTAGCAAAATGAGAATTCATTAATACTGATTTGTTTGATTCTGGAGACACCCTGTAAAAGTTTAAGCTTGCTAAACTCACAATAGTCAATCCATGGGGGCCAGAAAATTTGTATTGAGTCTTTGATATGTAAAATTGGCATTGATTTATAAAATAGACAGGTAAACGTACCCTCACTCAATTGTACACTTCATTGGTTGATCTAAAAACACCCTTGTTTAATTTTGTGTGTGATATTCTTCCGTCGGTGATACATGCTGCAATTACTTGTAATATATGCACCTTATTTGTATGGAAACAACTAGCTATTAAGTCCAGTGTGCTTAAATATCAGATTATAGATTTGGGTGGAATTATTCACATTATCCCCCCATAAACCTTGCGATAAAAAGTTGTTTGCATAAAAAAGGCAACTGCGTGAAAGAATTGAAACACATTGAAAAAAATTCCACATACCTGAATCAAGAGGCATATAGGAAACACTATACTCACACTACTGAAAGCAAGACAATATTTCTATATACTAATATCCTAAACATATTATCTCAGTTGAGAATACCTCATTCAATTATAAAATTATAACTTATTTTTATTTTATTTTCAAATGGCTTTTGTTGAAAATATAATTATACTAGCTACCCATCACACCCGTTTCAGTGGTTGTGTGGTCTAATACAACGCTCTTGCAGTGGACTGGACTGTCGATGACGGGGAGATCAAGGTTTTGATTAAATAATAGATTTGGATAAGGATTCATATCATGATACGGATATAATCACTTTTTGTTCGCATCCATGTTTTAGTTTATTAATTTCAACAAAAAACGTTTATTGTAACATAACTATAATAATTACATATATTGTCTCACAGACTTTTTTGTTCACATTAGTGAGAACGTTCAATATGCATAGTATTTTTTTATGTAATACCAATAGTTTTTGCAGCGCACGCGGAGAAAGCATATTTTTATGCAATTTTTTATACCTTGTGTAAAACTATCAACATTTTTATGAGGAATAAATTAAATTTTCAAAATAAAATATAGCCTATGTTACTCGCTGATAATGTAGCTTTATATTGGTGAAAGAATTTTTAAAATAGGTCCAGTAGTTTTTGAGTTTATCCATTACAAACAAAAAATCAAATCCTTCCTCTTTATAATATTAGTGTAGATTAATCACATTCTTCATGATATGCATAGAGCATCTTTGTAGATAGTATACATACATAATCATTTCATTTAACTTTTGCTCTGCTTACATTATTTAGCTACGCCTTGTCTAAGCTAGATATACTACAATTACCTTTTACTCCAAGCTCATATCTTGGTCTCAACATATTAAGACATTTAAATTCATAGTATATTTAGATTTGCACTGGTAATCACAGGATCTAAGACACCAGCCCCACATGGAACTTGTTTGGCTTGTTTTCCCATCTTCTCTGTAACTATACAGTTATAACTCCTCCAAATGACCTTCCTCATTGTTACATCTTAGATCAAGCCATTCTTGTTAAATTTAATTCTTAAACAAAAAAATTATAGGGATTATTATGGGCTATTTGGCATCACTTTAGCAGTACAATTAAATAATGTCTTAGAATTAATTTTCAATTGATTCCATAGGGAGATAGTTTATTAATTCTTTCATAAATATTTGCACCCAAATATTTCATAAAAATTAGTCGGAAAACCTTTTCCAAAATGATTGGCAATGCCATTAAGGTAGTCTCCTGTTTACCACTCCCATGGTGAATTTAACATATAACGAATTATTTATTAAAGAAATTCAGTCATTTCATGAACATTTTATCAATAAAACCCCTATAATGAATAGTTTTTAGATTGGGAGTTCTTTGATGGGATTTTTGGTCTCTCTGATCACCTTTTATGATATCATTGGAGCTCTTAGCCTTACAGTAAAAGTTGTGATACCTTCAGTACGTAAGAGCTGCCAGATATTGAATTTTTCTGGATATTAAAACGTTATACTTAATGTGCATTTTAGTGAGCCCAAGTGTTTTCCAATGTATATACCACTGCCTTTTGATCTCACATTTTTTTAAATTTATGTCCAACTTTCTTATTCTGTATTGAGTTTGGAACGCTGCTAATCATCCACACAAAAGGCACATTTCACCATAACCTCTGTTATTTATACAGCTCTTTCATCATCATGTCTCTAGTCGGAGGTCGGGTCAGTTTAGTAAAATGTTCCATCTTCCCTTTTCCTTCCACCATTCTTATCCTCTCACTCGCACACTTTCTGGTATCTTTTCCCCACATTTTTTCCCTAGCCTCCCTTGTGGTCTATTTCCTACATATTTTATCTTTATCATTCTCCTTGGAATTCTTTCCTTTTCAATTTTTACAACTCTTTAGCCTGTTATATTAGCATGGGTCTAGAGATAGATTCTTTCTCTGTGTGTTTACTCATAAGCCACCTATACAGCACTTTGTCAAGTTGCTTCAACTCATGTTTCCTAAGAACACACTAATTAATAAGCGCCTTGGTCAATTAGACTGTAGAATAAAATTTCAGCAGCATCTTTCTGCTTTTGTATGTTATAGATCATTAAAAACCAATGCTCTTATTGCATCGCTATGATTAATCTTATTGCATATATACATTTATTATTTTTTTTGTATCAACATTACTCTTTTCCTCTTTTTACTTGCAATTTAATGATACATATTATCATAAAATATGATAAAATATTACAGGCACTGCAATACAGCACTGTAACAAACAAAATTGGACTGTAACCTTAGAAACCAACTGGCTGCAGTTGCTAACTTAGGAACTATTAGAGGGTAATGAAGGTAGCAGCTGATAGTGTCACATAATATGGCCACCACTCAATGAACACAATATTGCTGCCATTAAGAAACAACACAATATAGCAACGATTTAGAGAAATGTGGAATCTATGTTGGGTATTTATGGTTAGTGGAATCATGAAATATTACCAAAATCATAGTTTTTTTTAAGCTTTTTGTATCACCCAGTGCAGAATATAACGTCTTTTACTGAACTGATGTTAATCTTTCATTAAAAATTGTATAGAAAAGTTTACAACACATTAGCTGCTAATTACATCGAGAGTAGGTGAGTCTGGGCCCTCTTGAATCATAATACTTATCAATATCTACCTATTAAAGGAACACATGCACCTTTTATTAAAATTATTAAATTTTATAATTTTCATAAGGTCAAACAATTCGAGCAGTAGATTATGAAATAATTAACTATTAGACTCAGATATAAATGCTCTAACAAAACTATTTTCTTTACCCAGTTTTTTTCTTCATACTTTGATATATGTAATAATTGCCTTTAAACATAAAAACAAATTTATAACTGTCAAAGATGGTTTTACTGATTTTCAAAATCAATATTACTCGACAATAAACCCTGATTGGCTGCCGAGAAATATAAGGTGTACTTACATGGTACTTGGTCACTACTGACAAGGACTTCAACATATTATATTAACTTACATTTTTCTATCCACACTCTTTCCTATACATCATCCACCTCACCTCGTCTTATCCCTTAGATCATGTCACTAATAAACCTAGCCTGTGGCAAGTGTAAAAATCCTGTAACTTGCTGGGCTATCTTGGTGCCATTGAGCTTGAGTGGTGGGCTAAGCTATGATCTGGGAGATAGAGATTTGGTTATAACACTGTCAAGTGAACTTGGAGTGGATTTCCAGTACTAGCTTTATTCAGGTGAATGTTGGTGCATTTAATTAAAATTCACCATCATTGTGTGTCCTTTTATTGTAATTTGTGGATATTTCATACAGACAGTAAGATGTAGCACAAAAAATACATTAAATGTTTATCATGGTAAAATGTAACATTTATTACTTTTACTATAATTAGTGGTGTTGGTTGTGGCTGTAGTAGTGGTGCTTGTTTGCGTACATACCCATGTGTGAGTTTGTTCCTCTAAATAGTTACCTTGTCAAAAATAGTTGAATTTTTATCTTGATATAATTATTGTCTACACTAAAACATGATGCAGCAATTTTACTAATAATCATATAAATAATGGGTGAAATGAATAAAATTGAGTTAACACATAAACTTGCTGATTTTCAGTTAAATATTTGTGAATAAGTGACTAATAAGAGTGTTTACTTCATATCAGAAGTAAATACTCGCGCTTAAAAGTAAATACTTCTCCTTGAATTAAGCCTTTGGAAGAAACAAGTGAGTACTTCACATGCTGTGGAGTAAGCACTACCGCTTGGAAGTAAATAATTGTGCTTTTGCAAGGTCGGTCAGACCCATACTCATATCGGTATTGTCCTTATTAAAATGGCTACAGCTAAGAATTTGAGTGGAACAAAACATAGAAATTGGCTTTAAAGTGAAAATGTTGACTTTATTTGCAACTGTTTTCTAATTGAAAACAATGAAACTTGGGGGGAGAGCATTTACACCAAGGCATTAAATGGTAGATATTTTTACGTTACATCATTGATCCAGGATTTCAAAGTGGTGTTGCACAGGATGGATTAGGGGATTGTATTATGGTTTGAAAGCCTGTATATAGTGTTTGGGGTATTATTATGGAGAAGGCACTGGATAAAATTCCCATCGACTGCTGGTCAAATAATGACGCTATGGCTGAATGGCACTCAGAATTTTGTATACCTACAGTTATACGGTTAGCGTATAACCCGAACACTAAATAGTATTAGTTATAAGGTTATAGGTGCATTAGCTTGTATTCACATACAAATAAAAAAAAAGAAACTGGGAGATGATTATATAATTATATAAGGTAGGGCAACAATAAATGTGCAGCCTACATGCGATGTGAATAAAAAAATAACAATCATTGACGCCCAATAGCCAGGAAGCGTTCATGGGGTCAGAATATGGCGATAGAGCTATGTACAAAAAACATTGTGTAAGTTTGATGGGGCCAATTAGCTTCTTGGTGACAATGATAAAGTAATATCGCCCTGGCTACTAACTCTGTTTAAACAAGCATATAATGGACAAGAAGAGCTGTATATCCACATCCATTTCAAAAAAAGAATGATAATTGAACGGGTTTTTGGCCAGTTTAAACAACACTTCCCTCCTCTTCTCATTAATCTAAAAAGGGTGTCATTGGAAGAAGCACCCAAAATTATACTTTTCTGTGCAATGCTATATAGTCTCGCTAAGCATTTAAATGATGATTGGAATTATGAATTCCCAGATATGGATGATTTTGAAAATGAGAAATATTAAAATATAAGAGAACATGGGAATAACAACAAGTTGTCGAAGAGAATTGAAACCTATAGAAACTGTCAGTATTTTAAGAAACGATGCAAAGCCTTTATCGACCCAGGACCAAAAATTTACACTTGACTTAGTGAGTGTATTCAGTTAATTTTTTATTTTAAAATAGATTATTACTTTCTTGTTCCCTAACATCCATGACCATTATTAGTGTATTAATGTACAAAAATATTATGATATAAAAAAATTATATATAACAATATTTATGTGTGTGTGTGTGCATGCGTGTGTGCATGCATGTTTACAGAAATGTGTGCACACACTCACACTCTTAATTATTAGTTTTATATGGTTTGTTTGTATATTTTATTTTTTGATATTTTAAATTCATATTTATTTTTTACTAACCATACAACATTAGAAAATTAAAAAAAAAATAGTTAATCATACATAATACAGTGTAATATAAATTAGGAAAAGGATAGAAGGAATAATGGCAGCTATATTTAATGTAAAACAAAAAATTAATTTAAGATGTCTATGTCATTTGTTAATGTTTGTTGCTGGCCACTATTTTATTACTCCTCAATTCTCTGTAAAAGTAGCTCTTAACATTTTATTTGAATTTGAGTCAGTCATAAAACTGTTCCTGCAAAAGTAAGCGTTGCAGATCAGGTGTTGATAAATTTACGGTTTTCTCATTTTTAGTTTTCGTTTTCAAGATTTATTTCTTACCACGCTAGACAATCTTTTGCTAGTTCACAGAGGTTCTATTAGAATATTTATTTCTACATATTTGCTAGTAGTAGCTCTATTCACTCCAATAGTAATGCCTCCAGGCACTTTGACAAAAACAGTATGTTCATCAAACTTTATAAGCTGAAAAAAGTCTTGTTTCCATCCAGGTATTTTAATTGATTTATTCCCAGTCGCTGAAATGTCACTTTTTTTTCTTTACATACAATCTAATGTTATTAATTTTTTTTATAGCTGATCAGTTTTTTTTTCTTTTGCTGACATAACTTGTGGAAACATGAACTTGTTTAGAACAATGGTACAGTTTCTTAACAATGCTACTAATACTGCTCTGCTATCACACACACTTGTTACAGAGTTGTCATCTTCGTCACTAGAGACCGAAACAATTTTCTTATTTATATCTGTAATAATACCATTTAAACACAACTAATAACCTTAAGTTAATTGGCCTACCGCCACCGCAACCACCACCACCACCACCACCACCACCACCACCACGCGGGAAGAACAAATGGGTCTAACTTCAACGGCATTTGACTTGGTGCATAGCCGTCTTTAGTTACAGGTCAGAGTGTTAAATGGGGCAACTTCGCTTGTAGTAACGTCATAAGGCCTAGCAATCTGCTGGTTCTTATGGAGAATCATGTGAATCTTTAGAGTTTTCTCTATTTAAAAACTGATAAGACACTTTGAACAATACTGATAATTAATCTGAACATGTTTCACTTATATCATTAAACAAAAATACTTCAGAGGTTGAAAACTATAACAAATAAACATTTAAATAATAGTTTTAAAATAATTTTGTTAAGTAAGGATAATGTACTGTTCACAAACACGCTTTGAATGATGAAAATTAAAAAAGGGCACTAGCTAGAGGCCTAGAAAGAGTATTTATTGTTGTAGCAATTCTAAAGTCCTGAGCTCATTTCTCATGTTCATTTGTAGTACTCTAGCAAATATTTTAAATAAAGTTAAGAGCATTATTTATGTAATTGCTTTGAACACTTTCCAGCCTTAGGATTTAGAATTTGCGTATAACCCGAACGGGTAGTAAGACGCGATGATAATAATAATAATAATGATTTAGAATTTTGAAACATTAATTTTGTAAAGTGTGACTTTTCTTCTTTCCTGAACAAAATTTTCACTGCAAAGTTTATCAATACCATACTTGTTGTAGTTGATAATAAGTAGGCTGTATTTCCAAGAGCTTATGAAACCATATTAAATAATTCACGCAAGGATTTGCCATAATAATAATAATAATAATAATAATAATTAGCACCGCGTCTTACTACCCGTTCGGGTTATACACTTTAAGTACTAATTACTCTAATGGATTAGGAATTGGGAAGGTTTAGATAGAGGAAGTGAACCCGCATTTGAGGTGGAGGGAGAGTGGAAAACCATTTAGGAAACCCCCCCACCCCCAGTTCACCCGACCGAGATTCGAACCTCGATCTCCCCGTCCTCAGCAGTAGAGCTCAACACGACAAGCGCGTTAGCCAACTATGCCACCGAGGCGGGTGATTTGCCACAAAAACAATTGTTAGTAAATTCATCTAAATCTGGATCCTCACGATGTTTTTATAGGCCAAACACAGGAAAAGTTTTTTTAGCACTGCATCTTACTACTTGTCCGGGTTGTAGGCTTTGGTACTAATTACCACGCTAATGGTTTTAGGGATGAGGAGGGCTATATTTATAGAAAGTGTATCCGCATTTATGTGGAGGGAGAGTAGGAAGCCGTTTTGGAAAAAACATCCTCGGTAAACCCAATCGAATTTATAACCTCAACCTGTCCATCATTGACAGTCTGATTTACTGCAAGACTAGTGTCATAGGCCATGCAACACAGAAACAGGCGCACAAGAAAACTTGCTTCTGATTTTGGTGCTAAAGGAATTTATTTTCAAACTTTCTTGTTATTAAAAGCTATTGTGGTATGTCCAATAACTCCAACAGTCAAAACCGTTTTTGATGGACTATTTAGTCCTCTGATAATATAATTAAAATATTTACCATCTGTATCATGGCCAACTAAAAAATCAATGCAACAACTGCATTACAAACTAACAGACAATTTGTAGTAGACTAAGCATAACCACACAAAATAAAGAATTATTCATTCATGTCAGCTGTTGAGAATCACTAATTACATCCACAAAATTTTCGTATAAAAATTGTGTGTTTTGCTATATATCCCAAAACATAATGCAATAGAAGTGTGAACTAAGCAAAATTTCAAATCAAGTAAATTACACGCGAAAAAAACATCCTTCACAGTAAAACAAACTGAACTACTGCATATGGCTATTTTGTTGACTTGCCTCAACGCTGTGTTGCCAAACTTCAGTATTCCAGCCTGTAGCTAAAGATGGCCATGTTTGGCAGCATCATGGCCCGCAAGTGTTTACTCGTGATCAGGGGTAGACTGGCAGGTTCCAAGCAGTCTGAGACTATAAATATCAGGGTCCTCATTACACATTAATAAATATCATACAATTATTTTAAGTGCAAGCTGAAGTGCCAAACCTAAGTATAAATATTTTTATTCAAAGTGAATTTAATACCTAGACCACTTCAACTTCATTATCAATGACTACGTCACTTTTCAGTCCAATCAAAAAAGCAATTCTTTCTTTTTAATGATATGAGAAAAAATGTTTTTACACTGTTATACAATAGCTGAGAGCTTATTTCCGAATTTAAGTTTGTGGATTGATCCTCAACACACTACCTAATTAGATTACAAAGCTATTAACAATCAGAATTCACTAAACAAATGTTCTTAGGTTCAGCTTAAGAAATTGTGTTTCAACAACACCAAAAAACAGGTTGGCTTTACATTTAATGCTATCATATATCTCCACATATAATGTATTATTAGAGCCCTGTAAAAATGGTTTTAAAATTTACTATTGAAACCTTATATATTTGCTTTAAAATTCTCTGTCAAGTTTATTTGCATATTTCACAATTTTTTAGCTTAAAGTTAGCTTACACTACAACAAAATACTAATCAAATTACAGCATGGTCAACATTTCTGCTTAATTTCTCCTTAATTTTGTGTTTATATAAAAAAAAATTGTTGTAAATGTGGTGTTATTTCGTTTTAAAGGAGGATTTCATGTAACAAGTCAATTTGGTTTTATTTTGCTTTTCAAAAACATTGCTAATCATATCTAAAAACTATCAAAGGAATAAGTACTTGAGTCCATCTTTGTATGGCACTTTTCGCTTTTTCGCGTCACACCATTTTTGCGAGGATCTATTATTGAAACCCTCAGACTTACTGTGACTTTTGTTTAAAATTTAATCAAAACAATTTAGAATTGGGTGACCTGGTGGTCTAGGGGTAAGGTGTCAAACTTCTGTGTGGGCGGCCGGGGTTCAATCCTCGGTCGCGGCAAGGATTTATCTGATTACCAAACCCTTCCTTCACCTCTGACAAGACATCTTGATCCACCGTGGTTCGGATTCCACGTTAAACTGTAGGTCCTTCATTTCATCTCACAATCACCCTACCATTACACATTAACGTATGTGCGTATAACCCGAATAGGTAGTAAGATGCGGTGCTAATAATAATAATAATAATAATTTAGAATTGAATGTATACATTTATTTTAATTTAAAATTGTTATGGTGGCCCAAATCTAACTGGCCAACCAGGATATGTCCTGGCAGCCTAGTCCACCTCTTCTTGTAATACACATGATTACAAGAGCAGAGATGTGAGACGGAAAATTTTCTTGTTTTGGAAAATTTACCCTATATTTGTCCAGAAAATTTTCAATTATTATTTCTGTAAAATAATGTCAACTGATTAAATGGAACTATAATGTAATCGAGATATAGATATCCCAAATGTCAACATTTATACCTAAGATTAGTTTCTCGTAGAGGCGTTAACACCAGTAACATCACCAAATGAGCTTCAGTAGCCGAATGGTGTAACATGCTACTCTCACACTAGACTAGACTACCGATTGCAGGAAGATTGGTGTTCGATACCAATCTGTTGCACTGAGGGCAGTTTTTTCTAAATAGTTTTCCACTCACAAGTTCAATTCCTCTAAATTCAACCTTCCTCATCCCTAACACTTAAGCGTAATTAGTATATAAGTTTACAACCTGAATGGGTAGTAAGACGCGGTGTTAAAAATAGTAGTAAAGAAACAAATGAATGCGAGCCTTCATCAACCCGCTATGTTCATAAATAATACTTATATTTGTTATCAATAAGTTAACTAAAATAATTTTAAGGTTGGACCGACATTAGTCTCTCCCCTATCCTCCGTGCTTATCTACCCCTTCCTCACCCACGTGCCTCCATCTTATAACCCACTCATCTCTTAACACACTATATTTTGAAGTATAACAGGCTCTAGGTGCCACCTCTACAAATTAATACCTCAACCACAAGCCGCCACTGCAGAAAATTTTCATCTCTACCCACGAGTAAATACTTGAGAATAAACCCTAAGTGAAAGGAAGTAAATAATCATGACTAAAGCAAACTCTTATTCACATGATGAACGAGAGAATACTTTAATTGTGAGTAAACACTTTAGAGTATTTACTTCTTTTTATTCACTTCACCCAATAAATCTGTACAACTGCACCATGAATGCAACCACCTGAAACTATTAGGTGTAAATGACCAAAGCCAGATTAAAACTGGTTCCGCAATCACTTTGTATGTAAAGGTATAGTAAAAGTCCATCAACAGGGTGTGTAAAAACCCTCTTTTTCATAGTAGAATGCACCCACACTTCTCGTCCCATGGTCCAAGCTGGTAGACTCTCATTGAAACTGATCATTATTGATGAGGTTTGAGTTTGAATCTTGGCCTGGTAAACTGGGGATTGATCTACATGTTATTGATCTCTTTGGTTTTCCCATCTTTTATCCATGCTTATGCAGGCTCCCTTTTTTTAAATTACCTTTCTTATCTCTTACAGTGTCATTCAACAGTAAAAGTTTTACTGCGCAATTTTAACAAGTGTATAAATAGTGATTCAATGATTTCAAATCATTACATTTCACAAATTATAAGGAGTCAAACTTAATATTTTATGTTTTTCTTGTATCGTCGTTAAGGTAAAGTAATTAATGTATGTGGCAGAAATTTAATATAACTAGACATGCTTTATAAGGTATACACAATGAAATAGTTATAGTTTGGGAAAGAAATATAATTTTCAATGTATTAGCAGTTTAAAGATGAGAAAATTACATCATTTTTAATAATATAATTTGTTTTTATCTCATTTTATAGTACAATATGTTGTTATTAAGAATTAATTTTTTTTAACCTAACACCATTAGTTAATTTTATTATTGTGTCCGAATTGGTAACTGAAATTATATATTTGAAATATCTATTTCATGAAATTTCTTGTTCCGACTATACCGGTTGTAGAGACAAAACTGACTAGCAGATTAGAATATGCCTGGCTGTGGCAGATTGTCATATAATCTCAACCAATGTTTGCTATCTTTTCCAAGATAACCCCCCTGGCCCTGCCTATGTAAAATTCTCTCCAAAAATATTATAGACTAAAAAAAGCTTGGTAACTTTAATTTTCAAATGACCTTAAGCAGCTCAATAATAGTAATAGCCTTTGGTTTAAAATATAACAAAAGAAGACTATAGCAAAACACATTTAGGCAAAAAATTTCCTGTAAAATTTACTCAAAAATGTTTCCCTGATCCAAATAAAATTTATTTTTGTGGCTTATTTATATTAATTTGACTTAATATTACAACATTAACATGAATGTAAACAAAACATGGCAACTTGTTATAAAGAAATAAGTAAGTATCTTTTACCATTCAAACCTGAATCCAGGACAAACTAGATCAGACTAGGTTGATTTGTTACATCCTAAAGATCCTCAGGATAAACTGGGATGGCCTACAATTGTATTAGGTAAAACTAGGCTTAGGTAAGGTTAGGTTCAGTAAGGTATGGTTAGGTTTGCTAACAATATTTCCGCACGAACTGCGCATAATGAAATGTGTCCAAGGTCGATTCATCGTATGGGTTAAGAAGGATGAAAGCTAGTATTTCCTTAAAAACATTAGGCTATATTGGTTTATCTTAAGAGCTACTGGATGTATCAATTCGGCCTAGTCCAAACTAGTATTGCCTAAAAAATCATGCTATATTGGTTTATCCTACAAGCGGCAGGATGTATCAACTCGGCCTAGTCCATTATAGTTTGTCTGGAATCGGGTTTAGAATGTAACATATCCATATTAAAATGTGGAGTGTAGATACTCGACATTATAAATAAACATCTTTTGCTATTAATTTAATGTTCCCTTAACATAATTTCAGTGTAATATTAATTCCTTATTTAAAATGAAATCTCCATTATAATTGTTTATTATTTTACAACTAAAGGAAGCTCCTAGACTCACATAAAGGGCTTAGCCTGCTTCTGGCTATAGGCCTGAACAGATACTTGGTTACTCATTCTGCCTCTAAATAGCTTGTAATGTTGTTTAAAGCAGTTTCTCAGTTAAAAAACATAATGCAGCAAAAACTGACCATATATAACTCAAAATACATTACGTAAGATGTTATTTCCTATAAGATGCTTGCGTCGGCAGTTGAATGAAGAATTATTTTTTCTTTAAGATTGTTTTAAACACTTGCTTTATGTAAATTCTAATAAAGCCCCTTTTACTTGTTCCTTTCTCCCTTTATAAAGCTTCTTATCTATTAAGTTAATTTATCGCAAAAAAAAAGCCAAAAAACCATAATTTGTGGCTTGTAAAGCTAAAGGTTCAATTATTTTTCAATACAATTTCAATATTTACACACCCTTACCTACATTAGGCCCTACTGTTTTCAAGATTTCTCTTAGAATAATTGAATGAATAATAACACACTTGATAAACTTTAGTAATAAGTTTTCACTTATTAGTTACCACTGTATTATTTACTCTCCTATACTCCTCCACTCCACACCACTCTCCCCATGACTCACTCGCCCTTTTATCAAAACTATTGTTAAACAGTGAGGAATGCCAGGTCTCCACCGTGGTTCGGATTCCACGTTAAACTGTAGGTCCTTCATTTCATCTCACAATCACCCTACCATTACACATTAGCGTAAGTGTGTATAACTTGAACGGGTAGTAAGACGCGGTGCTCATAATAATAATAATAATAATAATAATAATAATAATAATAATGCTAAACACTTTAAAATATGTTTTTTGTTCTATTAAGTAGTTTGTATTGGAAAATTGTCTAAATATGCTATTCTCTAGTTACAATTCCATGTCCTCATAATTTAGCAGATGCTATAATTTATATTTACTACTAATATATAAATATTTTGTTTTGTGATGCAGCTTTCGCAAGCTATTCAGTGAGAGCAATGTCACATTTCTGGGAACCAGCCCCAAGCGCAGTATATCCTCTCTCTCGAAGATGGCTCTTTCCGGCAGTGCAGGCTCTGATGCAGCTGTGTAGTATTACTTTAAACAATTCAACAGATAAAACCTGTACACACAATGTTTTTTTTTGTCTGTATTGCCAGAAATTTTAATTGATTTCCTGTTTTGTTTTAGAGGATAATTGATTTCCTGTTTGGTTTTAGAGGTTAATTGATTTCCTCTTTCTCTTTATATATACATATACAATCATATTTTAGTATACTTATTTTTATAATCGTATTAAATTAAATTTGTATCTTTCGTTGAATTATTACAACCATTTTCTATCTACTTTAAATGACTATACCAATTATTAATGAGTTTGTAAAATGGATGTAAAATCTAGGGAAATATAAATTTCAGTGGTTTGAGCCCAATTAAAAGTTCTATAAAATCAACTATGGGTTAATCATTTTGTGCCTGTAGGCATAAATTAATATACTTTGCTCATTTCTTAGTTATAAATAAAAAATATTCCATGTAAATTTTAACTAAATAAACTATGTATTCAATAGCATATAATAGTGTATAATAAAATGATTATTTATTTACTCTTTTGTATTTATTTTGATTATATATAAAATTGGTTTTAGCTATTCCTAAGGAGTGTTAAAAGCTGAAGGTCGAATTTCTTCACCAACTTTCTGCTATAATTGTAAGAATTTCCAGTTTAGCCTTAATAAAATAAGAACTTAACATTAATAGCCCTAATAAGTTAACAAACACTCATACTTTTTGGATTTTTTCAACAAAAGCACTACTGCTTAAACATTATGAATACACCACGACGATTAATAATGGTACAAGATACATATATATTTTTCAATATAAATGTTTATATATTTCTATAGCGTTTTATTTCCTGTATATGTCACAAGGCAACAACGTTAATAAATAACCTATTAAATTTGATTCACAGTCCATAACGGCCTGAAATATATCAGTAGAGAAATAAAAAATAATAAGATGTGGTGTTTAAAAATAATATGAGATGTGCAACACAGCAGAGGTAACTAATAGGAAAATAAAACAAAGTATCTTATCGACAATCAAATTCAGTTTTGACGTTAATTATTACTACAAGCTATCCCATCCTAATTTTATTAAACTATAAACACACAGACCACTTGAAA
This sequence comes from Timema californicum, assembly GCA_902141385.1. Taxonomy (NCBI): domain Eukaryota; kingdom Metazoa; phylum Arthropoda; class Insecta; order Phasmatodea; family Timematidae; genus Timema; species Timema californicum. The sequence continues at coordinate 89,513 of CABFOW010001896.1, forward strand.
GCTATGTTAATCTATGTTGTGTTAAGTTATAATAATTAAGCTTTAAAAGCAGTTACAACTTGTGTGATTTGTTCATACATTGTCTCCACTTTAGTTGGCTATTCAAGTCTTGATCAGTGTTAACCCAAGGTTTGTAAAAAGGAGGTTGCCTGGATTGAACACACGTCGTTCTGAACACAGGAGAAAGTGAGGTAGGTGGTAACCCTTCAGTGGTATGCAAGCTGTGTCAGCCCTCAAGAATAAACACTTTGGTTTATTAAACTGAACTTGTTTTTAAACTACTGATTCTACAGTTAGGTGATTGCATCACAGAAGGCATTTATTTTCTGAGTTTATTTTTATTTTAGTAATTCCCAGTACTTTGCAATCTGTGAATAAATGTAAATGTTACTATTTATTGCATTTTGATAATGTTAGCTTACTTTAACTTTACATTATAAATGGTAAACTAACTTTAATTTGTTAGCTTATTATTTAGGTGGATGGTCGTAAACCAGTTTGTATGTGGTTAAGTATTAACTACCTTTCAATTAAATAATTTTAAATGATTGCTTTACTGTTATTATAGCCTTAGATACAAAAGTTGAAACAAACACTACCATGGTTTAGTCCTTTTTTCTCTTAGTCTTCGAAGATTTGAACTTTATTAAAGGCTTACTCTGCTCGGTATATAGGGATAATAAATACATCTGCACTTTCTCTAAAAGTTATTGTTTACAAAGGATTTCTGGTAGTTAAGCTAGTAGTTTTTGTCAAAAAGATGGTTTCAGAATAATTTATAATAGCTACCTAAAATAGTTTATGGTAGTGATTATGTGGATTATTTCTTTTAGGAAATATGTATAAATTTACCTACTATTAATGCATCTGCCAATGTGGTGCATTAAACGATAGCCTGGCTTTTGATTTGGTATGTTAGATATCTTCATTGTGAAAAAGAGGCCTTTAATGCTTCTGATACAACAATAAAATACTTACAATATCACTGAACTAATTAAACCAAAACAAAATTTTGGGCACAACATTGCATCACATGGAAATGATGAAAAGTTGTGTAATTAAATAAATTCATTTATTTAAGAAAGGGTGTGTAATTTAATTAAATTCTTAAATGAAGCTCTTTAGAGATTTGAAGAAAAGCATAACTTTCATTATTTTTTTAACTCACAGGCTTAATCAGGATGCTCTGGAAAATTTTTTTTCTCCGATTAAAACTGATAAATTATCATCTCTCTCCTCTGATTATATTTGACTGTTTGTGCACTTCAATTTGTCACAAAGGACAATTAAAACTAGGGAACTCATGAACTTGAAAGAAATGCACTTCAGTATTTAGTGGACTGGGTTTTTTAAAAAAACTGTAACCCCCATTTTTATTATACTATAAATAAAAGTCAGGTCGATCACAAGAGAGTTATTTTTTTTATTCCAATAAAAACAATACTCAAAGAGAGAGGGCAAGACAAGCCCAGCGTTAGGCGCAGATATCAATACAATAAGGCCATAATAAATGATTTGGGGCATGACCCCAAGCTCTAAGATGGCCGGCTAAGGGACCCACAATATTAACATACATTTGAATTGACCTTCGAACAAATATGCCGTGTATAATGATAATAATTGAAGATAGAAACAATAACCTGCATACTAACAACAATCATAAGATAGAGACAAGTCGCCATCGGCGACTCTCCAATAACAAACGTAGATGACAAAGTGCCCTAGAAAAAGGTTTATCAATACAGCCATTATAAGTCCCAAAAATTAGAATTATTAAAAAGGACCTATAAAATCAAGTAACCTAACTGCTAACAAAACTAACAAACTCAGAGCGCGGGCTCGCGGTCCCAGATTTGAACAACCAAGTACAGATCTATAGAAATTTAATTCCCCAATAATGACAAGTAATACAATCATTCAACATGATTCTACTATAGTACCCAAAGGGTACAATTTAACAAATATCCCGCATGTCAAAATGGTGGTGTTAAAAGTTTCAAATCCATCCGTGAAGCGGAAGAGATGCGTTAGCCTATATAATAATTTCTTTAAGTCCAACTGCGCTACCATGATCTCTACTAAAAATTCCACAGCCTCAATTTAGAATAACGTAAGTTAAATCTTAAGCAGATATTGCCGAAACAGTAATTTTGAATCCATCATAAGCCAAACAGAAGTTTGATATAAATAAACTAAATCTAATTTGACACTAAGTGCCTCACCTAGAGAATGCGGAGAAATGTGTGTTATGGCTATAGAGTCCTGTCATTATATACACCTAAGTTGAGTCACATGTTCTCACAGCGCGGGAAGCAAGACAGTGAAAAGGGGTGAGGGGAGTGCATAGTTCTGGAATACTCTCACACAGTCTGGGTATAATTCAAATCGCGCGCCGTTCAACCGACCGTTGATACCACCACATTGTTGTCGGCGCGCACGGGTCTGCGCATGTCGATCGTTTCTTGTTTCTCTTTGGGCGGGGCACATCTAGAGGCGGACTTTGAGACACAGCCCCTCTGCTCAGTTGGAAACAAGTCGAGCCGTGATGTGTACATCGTGTGAAGCCTCGTAGATCAGTCAAACGTAGACAGAATTGGTGAGCCAAAATAATCCTTTTCCTTTCTTGTTGTAACGAGGTTACAAATCAAGAATTTCTGCAGCTTGATAACTACACCTACAAACATGAGCCTGCATTTACAACTTCCTGGATTAGGCATTTGTCTTTTGGTGGTTCACTCGGCTGAGATTCAATCCTCAATCTCCCCATCCTCGGCAGTCGAGCTTAACACAAAACTAGTGCGTTAGCTAACTACACCATCGAGGTGGGTGACTGAAGAATTAAAGCTATAAAAAGAGTTAAGAAAGCATTTTGGTGCGGGACTTAAAGTACGCTTGATAAAAAATAAATTAGGGAACAAATCTCCCAAAATATTTACAAGTGTATGCTACCCATTAAAGTTCAAAAACTACTTTTAGTTACAGAACATTCATAAGAATGAAAGTTCTTAGCTCTCATTCACATAAGTGTTATAAATGTGAATAATCCCAAAAAAAGTTAGAGTACAAAAAGATTTTAACTCAAAATAATTCGAATTTTGTTATAAGTTCAGCTACTGTTGAAAATTTTTTAAATTTTGTTTTAAAACAGTAAAATATATTTTAAGAAAATTAAATGTTATTGATAATATAAACAAGTACTTATATCAGACTCAAAAGTAACCTAACACACACATTAATTTTCTTCATTTTACAGTATATTTGGTTCATAGAGGTATGTAACAATTATAATTAAGTTTTAATGAGACGATTACATCAGTTATAAAGTCAATAACATATATTAAATAGTCTAAAACCTTAGTTCAGTCGATAGCTTGTGTGCACCTACTGAGTTAAAGGTCCCGGGTTTGATTTCCGGCATGAACAAAATATATACCATTGATAAAATGTAGGTTTCCTTTTTTACAGTGATTAATTGAACCATGATATGCATAAAAAGAGCAAGTGCTATAAATTCAAATTTGGAGTTAGTGGTGTCATCTTGTTGCTAAAGAATGAACTTTTAAACTAAACACCAAATGTTTATGAGTAGGTTTTAGTTATGCATGAACATACCAAACAACGCCTGTTCACAGTGAGAGACAAACAACGCCATTGTACTTTGCATAGAGATTATGTAGCATATTTTCTGCAGTGAGTTTGGTTAAATTTTGTGACCTTTATTAGTGTTGTTTAGCATGTACTGTTTGGTTAAATTTTGTGACCTTTATTAGTGTTGTTTAGCATGTACTGTTATTTATTGATTAGATTTAAGGTTGTTGAAAAACTACAGTAGTAATAGTTACATAATAAATTAGTAGTTTGGCAAAAAATTCAGTATGTCAAGTAGAGCCAAAAAAGGTAAGATTGTGCACAAAAAAGCATGTGGAAATGAATCTGAGAAACAACGTAAAGGAAATGATCTTATGGTAAGATCCATGCGGGGGCCAGAACCGCAATATTAAACTAACTTGTTGATTTAAGCTATTATGTACACCCACCCAACTATAGAAAAGATCACATTACGCTTCTTGATTTCAGGACATAGTTATTTGCCTAATGATGCAGAGTTCAGGGACATTGAATGTGCATTAAAGTTACAACAGAGGATGTATTTTGCAGAGACTATGTTAATGTCATGTTAGGATGCCGTAAAAGAAACAAGCTCGTCACAACGATGGATAGTGGTGATTTTGTTGCAACCTTAGCACTAAAGAAGAGCATTGTTAATCGGAAAAAGGACATCCTTAATAACCCAGTGTGTTGTTTGAAGACATGAGAAGTAAATATGGTCAAGAAAGAACCACTTTTTTTTTTGCCAATACTTTCAAAGAAAATACTCAGAAAGTGAATATTGAAAAAAATTCCCCTGAGTACAGTCACTCTGATAATATCTTTAATCAGCTGAAGACACCAATTTCATTGGGCATCTAATTCCCATATATGCCAAGACATTTTATAAGAACCTTGTTGCGGATCAAAGAATTGAGGATGATGTAGATGGCTTCAATGTAAGTCTTGATTTTGATATTGAAACTGATTATCCTAATGAGCCTTAAGGGTGTGTATCTACTTTATTAATCAAGGTACTCTATGACCTCTTAAAGCATGTAAAATTTAATAAATGTAACCTAATTATTTATGTTTGTGTTATACATCTTAAAATTAAGTTTACAGGCGGGAGTTAGTGAAATGCTTTCTTTACTTTTTTTTTGATAAATGTATTTTATGCTACTGTATTTATCTGTTTTAACTTGTGTATTGAATTGTAATTTATTTTTAATTTATATTAATATAAACTCTGCATATGTAATTTGTTAGGTTTTTTGTGTCCTATTTTTAATTTGTTTTAAAAGTTTTGTATGCTTATTAATTGAAATAGATTGTTAAGCATTAAAAGATCAAATACCATTTGGGGCACAAGGTCTATTTTTGCTTAACAAAATCTGACTGATCTCAAGAAAGTGAAAATAGACCAAGAACCAAATTGAATTAAACAATATCTTTATAGTAAATTAAACAATCAATAGTAATATATCGGTCGGGTGAACTGGGGATGGTTTTTCCTAAATGGTTTTCCACTCTCCCTCCACGCAAATGCTGGTTCACTTTCTCTAATTCAACCTTCCCAATTCCTAATCTATTAGCTTAATTAGTACTTAGAGCGTTTAACCCGAACGGGTAGTAAGACGCTGTGCTAAATAATAATAATAATAGTAATATACATACTCTGAAATGCTAAGAGTAATAAAAAACGTTTTATAACAATTTATTTTTAAAAAGTTTTTAAAATTTATGTGTTGCTTGGTCTGTTTATACATAACACCGTCCAATTAGCGATCAAGGTTTGGGTGTTGGGTCAATTCAATTTTCAAGTTTTTTTAGAAATTGTGTGTTGATATAATCAGTTGGTTCAGAAAGTGCACGTTAAGTAGTTCAAATAAATACATAACTAATCAATCTATTTTTACTAATATTATTTATATAATATTATTTAATTCTGATAGTAAACAAACTCATAATTATTCTTGAGCAGCAAAAAATTAATAAAAATGAGTAAAGAAAAATAATTCAATCACTCAAGTTATCTCCTTTAAAATATTTTAGCACCCTCTAGCTGAGAATACTTATACAACAATACTTTTTATACCTGGTTATGTTTTAATCTAACATTTAACCAATAGTTGGTGTAGAAATAGCCACTCACTTAAATACAAAAAATAAATTATGTATCTTCACACTTTAACTAAATATAAATTAAAACTTTTATATATGGTTTCGTGAGCGGTCAGGCTGGCATGGAGCTACCTTCTTCTCTAGCTGTCCACACAGGCCTTATGGGAACCAGGCAACCTCCTTTTTACTAACTTTGGTGTTAACCGGCATGGCTCTAGTATACGTGATTGGTGTTTTACTATTATAATCTACTTTTTAAATGTATAAACTTTTTTTTTTTTAATATTGATATTTTTCAGACATTGATGGACATTTGGTGTGAAGGCCTTTTCATGATGTATGGTAGGAAATGTTTTTCCCTATGAAATATAAATGCAGAGGGTGGTCAACACATAGCCAGTAAACTTAACACAGTCAGGAACCCTGGTCCCAAGAATGTTTCTCAGGCAAGATAATTTCTAGTATTCATTGGGTATTCGTGTTTCTTACCTACATTTTCTGTGTTATCTTCAGGTTAAACAAAGTGTACCTCACAAGGTGTAAATTTACTTTGCTCACAGATCACAAACCACTGACGATTTTTCTAAAACATCAATTTGGAGTGTAATTTAATTGTGAGCTATAATTTGTTATATCGTTTTAAATCAAATATAAAAGTGGTGATAAGATAGGTAAGGGGGCTGTGTCAAGACTTACTGTTGCTGGAAAACAACATTGAGCAGATAATTGGTGGTTTTTTGGTGGTTGATAAATTACCAGTATTTAATAGATGTAAGCAAGGAAATCTGTCTACGCCATTTTATCAAAATTTTATAATTTCTCCAAATATGCCTGAAATAATAATTTTTCAGGTGAGAAATATAATCCATAGTTGTTTAATCCTGGACTACTTCCCAAGTTACTATAGAAAATATAAAAATATATTTTAAGGTTAGGATTACCAGAGCTTATCATGAGTGATAATGATCCATAATTGGTTTCAGAAGAGTTAAGAGTTGCTTATAGTACAGAATGGGGATAGACACATGAAAAGTTCTCCCTGCCATTCAGAGTCAAAGTTTATGTCAGAGAATTTTAACAAAATAATTAAGAAGTACTTGAATAAGTTGACCTGTATGATGGTAGATCAGGAAGTAATAGATAATTTCAACACAAAGTGGATAATATTTAAGTCTCATACATAAATATGATAAACTCTTACAAAAATAAAACTCCGGTTGAAATGGTTCTGCGAGAATAAAACAAGAATAACTTTGTCATCACTGAAACCTGGCATGAAAGGGGGGAAGATAAGAAAATTTGCATTTTGTCATAATTTTCTAGTAAGAACTATTAAATTGAGGTAATAAACTGTCTTATGGCTAGTATTTTAAAAATAATCCTACCTCTGGATCACTTTAATATAGCCCAACTAAACCTCCTAGCAGTGTCTTTACCTGTCATCCAGGGTGTTTATTTTGTAAGGCGACATAATAGTTGTTAAATATGAAATTAAAGATGCTAATAGCGCTATCATCATTAATAAGGTAATTTGGTGAGTCACTAAAAGTTAACTGATTACCAAACCCTTCCTTCATCTCTGACAAGACGTGTATTAATCACAACTTGTGAATGTGGGGAATACCAGGCCTCCACCATGGTTCGGATCCCACGTTAAACTGTAGGTCCTTCATTTCATCTCACAAACCACCCTACCATTACACATTAGCGTAAGTGCGTATAACCCTAACCGGTAGTAATACGTGGTGCTAATAATAATAATAATAATAAAAGTTAAAATGTGTGGGCCTATAATCTGAAAAAGTAGTAAGATGCGGCGATGAAAAAAACTAAAGAGGTAAAGGCCACCTTGAAAGCTCACTTGGTTTATTGAGCTAACACACCTTTGCGAGTCGTAAGGTTCTTTGATATTGTTAAAATATATAATATGTTTAATAGATATATATATATTATACATATTATTCGCCATGTTGTATTATATTATCGAAATCGTCATTTCTATAGGAGTGACAAATTAAGATCATGAGCTATCAGATAATGCAGCCATCCCGGCTCACTAGGGCTTTATGGTCTACTAGTACAATGATAACTGTATGAATGCACATATCATGATATATTAAATACAGTAGCCCCATGGCTTCTTTGGTGTTGACTGACAGCTTTAAAAAGCTACCAGACCAAATTATGTATCCCTACGCTGAACCATATGGTCTGTCAAAACATGTGTTTAGCAGCTGTCACTTCTGACAGTCAATATTTAGGTATATACCTAAATGTTGACTGTCAGAAGTCAGCTGTAGAGCTGTCAGTCAGCACCAAAGAAGCCATGGGGCTACTGTAGCTATGCTATTATATTTGTTAATTATGGTTATAGCCACATCCAAATGCATTCTTAAAATTGAAAAATGACACCTGGACAAGGGCATTGAACCCGGGACCTTTGACTTAGTACACCAAGGCTCTAACCACAAAGCTTTCCCGTGCCCAGGGTAATTCTTCACTCATAATTTAATGCAGAGTAAGTTGGCGTACTAAGCCAAAGGTCCCTGGTTTGATACCCATGTTTAGTGTCATTTTTCAAATTAAAGAATATTAATGAAAATGTCAAAAGTATGTATTCAAGTACATGCCTTTTGATTGAAAAAGAAAGTTTATATCCATTGGAGCATATAAAGATTTATTTCATTTTAGAAAATAAAAAACAATGTTACAGCCAAAAAGAGTTTATATATAGACTATTGGCTACTATTAAAACCTAGCTAGCTCTGTACTTTCTTGTAAACAATTTTTTGTACAGATTTTTTAAACCATTTTTGTTACATTTATGTTTGAAGAAAATTTGAGTTGAAATTTGTAAATATCACATCCTCTCCAAAATGTTTGATAAGAAGACTTCTCATTTGTCTATTCAAAAGAGTGGTCCCAAGCTGACATTCAGAATTCCTAAACAAAGAAATCACAGACAATTCATCTCGTAACAATTTTAGGAAAAGTCTAGTTTATCAATTAATTTTGAAAACCTGTTTTAATTGTGTTATCATTAAATATAATTTCAAAATTTCCTGTACTTCTTTAGTACCGTAATTTAGTAAGTAATTATTTATACATGAAAAGAGGTACAAAATATTGGATGAAAAAACAATCTTCACATCAAGAATGCTTGTCCTAGAAAAAACTTCATCACGAAAGTACATAGTGTGTTTCAAACAATAATTTCTCAACTATTTCCTTTTCACAAATTCATAATAGTCTTAAATCAATTTTGTAGTTTATGTTGCCATAAATAATACACAATTCCCTTTCACATTTCTGTCTAGTGCAGTGTCTTTTATTTTCCAAATGTTCAATATCATTAAATTCATTAGTTGAAATTATCTCTGCTGAATTTTCTTTTTTCTTTGCACCTTTAGGCAGTTTTTTTTTTATAAAAGTCAAGATGATAAAGCACTTATTTTTATATTCTTTCTAGTAGATCAGTATCCTCACAAGTTTTTGAAGCTTCAACTAATTTCTTTCCACCATTATTAGGGCCATATGTGTTCTTCCCGGTAGCATCTTCTTCACAAAATTTGGATGTAATATCTTCCTTCCCTTTTTGGATGCTGGAGTAAGTTGTTCTCACTTCAAGATGTTTACAACTTAAAATATTTATAAATGCTTCACGACATCTGAAACAAACATAAAAAAAAGTAATTAAAGCTTAATGGATGTATAATAAGTCTATTTTAAGAGGTTAGCCATGGTAAACAGAAATTATTGCTACATAAAAATGTTATATGACCAATTGTTGTCTTTTGTAATTTTGAGCTATAAGCAGCGATCCCCGAGATTTAAAACAATTTACCAACACAAATACATACATCTGGGCTCAGTGCTCATATTGGTGGACATATAATTAAATCATATTGGTGGACATATAAATAAAAACCTCCTCCTATCTGAATCACGTAAAAATTATCCTTAGGCATCAGGAAAACACATTGTGAAGAGAATTGCTGTATATAGCTTTGTGCAATTGCCATCACCTATGTGAGCCCTAGATTAATTAACCTACATCAACTTATTAAAAGAAACAAGTCACGAGTTTCGAACTTAGTTATGCTCTTTAAACCTATTAACACATTTATTTCATTTGACACAGGCATTGATGTAGCTCGTGTATATTTACAAATTAGTGAATTATGTTAAAATGCCAAATTACCATGAATGTGTGTAGAAGAGAAAGAGACACCCAAAAGTTTCTCCCTCTCCTACACAATGGTTTGTGGAAAACATCTTACAAATTATAGCTTCAGATGTCCATCTAGTTATAATATAGAGATCAATGGTAATACCGTTCTATCTTTCTTGAACTATTTGCGATGATGCAATTCATGTAGTGAAAATAATGAGGGTCAGCCATGTTAGGCCTGGAAACATCATTTGTTAGAAAGATCTGTGGATAATTATTAGGGAGTTACCCTATTTTTTTATAATATTAAACTATTGTAACTTCGATTGGAAATTGTCATTCCTAGCTAATCATCCTGATATTGAGGGATATTCCTTATAGAGCTGACCTTTAATTTTTAAAGGCTTGCCATTTTTTGTATGGGTTTGTTCCATGTTAACTTTACCTTAGGAACTATTCTAAAGGGGACTCTCCTTTCAGTATTTGCGTATGTTTATTATTTATAAATATAGTTTAATTACTTGTAACAGTTATTAAGGACTCCTTATATTATAGGGATATATATAAATCAAGGCAAAATTGCAGTTTAAGTAAAGAGATTTCATAAAGCACTATCCCAAATAATTAGTAGGGCGTGGTGCAACAAAAATCTACTTGGACATGGATGATACTTTATATATTTTAATATAAAAATGGATGTAAATATGACGATTATACTTTTACAGCTAAACGTCACATTCAAAGTAGTTTTCCATCTATTATCACCCGAAATATAAACTAATGCACCCATCCTTTTGCACTTCAATACGCCTCTCATCTTGTTTTGAAAAGTTTGGGGAAGGAAACATTCCTGCCTTTGTTACTGTTCTTATCTTCTACCAGTCCTCTCTCCCAGCCCGCCATTGTGAGTCAAAACACAACCAGCAGTAATTTCATTTTCAACAGAATGGGCATTTATTTACGTAAATATCATAGATCTCGGTCTTTTTACTTTCTCGCTTCCTTACAGGTAGAGGAAGTAATGTGATCGTCAAAAAAATCTAACTAGAGATTTTGATGAATTTCAAAGTTTCATAACCCCCAAATCCAAAAAGTGGTTTTTGAATCTCCGTCTGTATTATGAAATTACTTATCATAGCAAATATGTAGGGCTATTTATAATACATATTTCTTATTTAAACATATTTTTATAAAACCAATAACTTTCAAGCTATACGCAAATATATAAAAACTTTTCAAACACTGAAGGTAAAGTATTGCGACAAAAAAAAAATCTAACCCGAAATGTTAGTGGATGTCGACGTCTCATGACCCCCTGAACTCTAAAAAGTGGTTTTTGCAATGCCGTCTGTTTAACCCTAAAATAAAGAGTATATTAATAAAAAGAAAAAAGAGAAAAAAAATCGATTTTTTCAAAATAAGCTCTAATGCTTTTGATAAAATACGTATCTAGTCGTTGGTTAAAATTATAAATTAAATGGATATTTTCATTTTCCTACGAAAACAACTTTTAGGGTACTTTACAGAAGCAAAAATTTCGGTATCCGCAACTATTTGAGATACTAAATAGCTTATAAATGCAAAATTGTAGTACTATTGAAAATAAAAATAAACTTTTATTTGAAATATATTTATAACCCTTAACTACCATGGTGGGGTCATATGAGACCACATGCAGTTTAGTTTCTAGATATCTCGGCAAGGTAAGTAGCTATCGCCCTGCAATTCCATGTAATCCCAGTGCCCGCCAGGCTGTGTAGGAGGCAAGTTGTGTTTGTTGTGTGTCCTTGTGCGTTCAAGGTTGAGTGCTTATCGGGGTCATTTTTGACCCCGCCATGGTTGTAACATAGTTGTTTATCATAAAAGTAATTGCATTTCTTAAATTCTAAAATATATTTCTGCGTGTGCTTTTGTTGTTGTTGAGTGAATAATTTGTTTTTATTACAAAGTAAGATGGCCGAAAGAAACCTAGCACACAATTCAGAAGAAATTGTTAGACTTTTAGATGCTGCTTTGTCTGATAATGATGCAGCTTCTGAGACATCAGATGCACCACCAGAAGAAAGTGACCATGATACAAATTCAGATATGTCTGCTGACGATTCAGATTATGTTTATAGTTCTGGTGACTCTGATGATAATGACGTTGATGTTCCGCCACGGCAGCCTGAGCCCCAGCCTCGTGTTTCTGCTCATGTATTGCTTGGCCGCAGAACCAAGAAAATGATCAATAATAATGTTCCACCATTTAAGTGGTCTTTGGATCCTCCACCAACAAGCTTTGTGCGTTCCCATAATCTCGTAACCAAACTTACTGGTATAATTGGTGATGCTCGAATCAACAAGGCACAAATATCTTTTGATGCTTGGCGACTTTTTATAGACAAACAAATGATACAGTGTATTCTTGTAAATACAAATGAAAAAATAACTGACATGGCTGCAAATTATGGGCAGCAAAATTTAGATTGCCAATACACTCAGCACACTGATGAGGTTGAGTTGGAAGCATTTTTTGGTTTACTGCATTTAGCCTGTGTGTTCAAATCCAATCATGAAGATGTGACTTCATTGTTTGAAACAGATGGAACAGGTAGAGACATATTCAGAGCCACACTGACCAAAACCCGATTTTTGTTTTTTCTGAATGCTTTGCGGTTTGATGATGCTGCAGCGAGAGAACAACGTAAAGAGAATGATCCACTTGCAGCTATATCTGAAATTTTCAATGAATTTGTTGTGAATTCACAATCTAACTACTCTTGCGTACAGTATGTCACAGTTGAAGAGATGCTAGTCCCGTTCAGAGGAAAATTCCGATACCGTGTGTACATGAAAAGTAAACCAGCAAAATATGGTTTTAAAATATTCATTTTGTCTGATGCTAGAACCAGCTACTTTGTAAACGGATTCATTTACTGTGGAGGACTAGATGTACCAAATCCTAGAAATTTATTAAAGCCGACTTTAACGGTTTTGTCTCTGATTGAACCAATTACACAAACAAACCGTAACGTCACAGGGGACAACTATTTTTCTTCGATAGAACTTGTTGATGAACTGAAGCGAAAGGGACTAACATATGTGGGAACAATGAGAAAATATAAAATAGAAATACCTGCCCGTTTCTTGCCTAATAAAACCCGAAAACTTCACTCAACAGACTTTGCCTTTACAGCAGACAAAACACTCCTGTCTTACGTGTCAAAAAAGAATCGGGCAGTTGTTCTTGTTTCTTCTATGCACCATGAAAAATCTATTCTGGATCGTGATGACAAAAAACCCGAGGTCATTGACTTCTACAATACCACTAAAGTTGGAGTAGATGTCTTGGACCAAAAATGTGCGAACTTTTCAGTCGGTCGTCGTACTAGAAGATGGCCAATGGCCATCTGGTTTGCAATAATGGATATTGCTGGAGTTAACGCACATGTTGTTCTTCAAGCCGCCAAACATACTGATGATTCTCACCGTCGCCTGTTCCTTGTCTCACTAGGAAGAGACCTAATAAAAAAGCACCTACTTCGACGGTCTACAGTAAAAACCCTACCACGAGCACTGCGTTCAATAATTTCAAAGAGCTTGGGCGCAGGAGGAGAATTTCGACCTGCTGATGACCAACAACAAAACCCACCAAAAAGACGAAGGTGCCACATTTGTCCACGCAACAGGGACCAGAAACATGGTACCTGATGCTCCAAATGCTTCAGAGGAGTGTGTAAGAATCATAGCACCCAAGAGATCGTCTGTGATGACTGCACTGATTGATAGGGAGGTAAGTTTAATTTGAGTAATTTCAAAATATCAATTTTTGTTGCTAAAAATTGCCCCCACCAATTTCAAAAGTTAAACAAATATATAAAAAAAAAATTCTCAGGTAGCCAGGAACACCGTTTGGGGACTTGGAACTGTGTTGAGTTTAATAAAATAGTGTTATATTAGGATTTTGTGATCATTTTGGTAAACTGTGTTTTAAAATATTTCATTTGTGACTTTTTTTGAAAAAATAACAGTATCTTTATGTCAAATAAAAGAAAATAATCAAATAATGGTGTACTATTCTTTCTAATATGTATATGAAGAATAAATAAAAGTTTGTGTATTTTTATCGATAAGTTTATTTTTTTCCCAAGCAAAAATATATTGGGGTCGCTCATGACCCCATCATGGCAAATGTGTGACTTTTTTTTACCATGGTAGTTAAGGGTTATTAAACAAACAGTTTCGGAGATATTAACAAATTTATCAATACAATTTTGTAAGATTTAGTTGTAAAGTGATACTATTTAAGTTTTAACGCATTAATTCTCTAATGCCATAAAGTAATTAAATATAAGTCTCTCAAAAAGATTGTTATTTTTCCTTTAACCTCTTAGGTGACATTTTTGTACAACTCGAAAGTCAATATTTACATTTTTTATTGGTCAAAATTTATAAATGGGGAATTTAATAGCAATACGATGACCTGAAGATGTGCAACACTTAATAAAATGTTAACATATTAACTGGAAGTCGAAATTTTAATATAAAGTGTTGACCCTTGTGGACCCACTATCGATCTTTTTTTTTATTGGTACAAACATACAAATGAAAACATTAATTCTTTAAAAATAAAATTATAAAATTTAAAAGCGGGACTCAAAAAATGTTTTACATAAGGATAGTGCAATTTATTCTTGGGTTTGCTAGTATATATTATTTTGATTCACATATATTAGGAGTTTTGAGTAAATATCTCCGTAGCTCTTTGAGATATAAAATTACTTATCATTGCAAATATGTAGGTCTATTTATAATACGAATCTTTTATTTGAAACTTATTTTTATAAAACCAATAACTTTCACGCTATACGCAAATATTGAGACTGCAAAAAAAAAAGGCTAACCCGAGATGTTGATGGATGTCGACATTTCATGACCCCAAACCCTAAAAAGGTGTTTTTGAGAAAGTCCGTGCTGAGTTTCCTACCATTTATTTTATTCGATATACAAATTTTACTAAGGAATTTGAAACGTTAAATCGATCATTAGTTTTTTCGTCATGACTTGCTGAAAGTTTCATCTCAATAAGCATAGCAGTTTTATGGTACGAGCTTCTTTTTTTTATATAAGAGATCGAGAAAATCTGTCACAGGCTGATTTCATTAGCTATAAATAAAAAATAATATGCAGTAAACTTTAGCATAAAACGCGACTAAAATATTTTCAAGGAGCTATGCTATACTATCTGAAAACCTATTTTTTTTAAGGCTTTTTCCGAAACTACTTAATACTTGGGCAAAGAGTTAGTGTTTAAGTTTATTTAAAGATAAAAATTTGCCAAACAAAAAATAAATAGCAATAAGTTAGCTATGTTTTTATTTATTAAATATATTTTAATTCATTAAGGAGGTTAACTATCATTAAAATAAATATTTAATTATTTTTTCCCCTTTCACGCTTATGGATGAAACGCCCATGCGTATTTCACTAAAATCGTCCTGTGTATATACTAGTGTAACGTGCTAAAAATCTATCAGCACGTATACTCAAAAATACCTAATTCGTGATGTTGTCAATACAAACAAGAATTAATGAATCCGAATTATATGTGGCAGATTATTAACTCACTGTGAAATCATGTTGTTAATTACGGCCCATCTCACTAGAATCTTGCCAAGTTGACGGCCAGCTCGAACCGGAGGTCGAACTAGCCACATCTTGCCCACTTGCTAGACTCAACTGAAATTATGGCTCGCTCCGTGTCACTGTGGGTGGTGGCCGAATCAAGCTCTACTAGAGTATCTGAGATTGTTCTAGACGCCCACCCCTCCTTTTGTGGTCCACTCCTGGTACGTCAGTTCCATTTCATTTATAAAATCTCGCCTCTCACTTCATTTTTGTATTCATTTCTAACTACTCGTCGAAAGAGTATACAAGGAGACTTCACGAATTGGTCGGCATTCAAGTGATGGTCACGATGTTTGACGCGTTGGTCTGACCTCCTCGTCGCAGATACTGTAATATCTGATATAATTTAATTTAATAGTTAGTACTTTTGATCGGGTATTTGTGAACTGTTTCACTACGTCCATATGACGTAGTTTTAAAGCTAACTCTCTTTGATAGTGTTTCTGAACTGTTTTGCTATGTCCATATGACGTAGTTTTAAAAGTTAAGACTGTGAATTTTTTGATATGTCCACATAACAAGTAGTAAATATTTGGGCGATTACCCTACGCCCTATACTGTGTGGCCATTTTCCAAATGGTTTTACCTTTTAGACCGGGAAAAAAGGGGAGATCAGGTAATCCATAGTTTTGTTCCATGACCTAGTCGGGTCTTTGACTGATATTAGTCTCTAGTTTATCTATTGTTGTACCAATGTATGGTGGTGATCCCCTCGTGGGTATGCTTCTATTCCATAGTAGTGGCCCGCATGGTGTCGTTTATTTTGTCCGGCTCCCTTCAGGTCCGCTTGGCTCTGTTAATGTTTTAACTGTTTGCTATTGTTATAGTCTGTCTCCAGACTTTTGTTGTGAATTAATTATACTATTGAATGACCAGGCAGTACTAATGAGGAATAGGCTGGCCATATTATCTCTAGAGTTTCGATTCCTGGTAGCTCTCCTTTAACTATTTGTAAACTTATAGTTCCAATGCTAGAACTTGACCTTTATATCTTGTAACACTTTAAGGAGTTAACTCACGCTAGCCAGCTCGTTTAACTATTGCTTGACAGCCTTTCTTAACCATGGTTTTTGGGTTAAAATCTTGTGGCCGTAAGGCTGGAGTAGTGTTGTGTACTGTTGCATATCCTCAACTTAATTGTTCTCCCCAACTTAAATTATAGTAGTATTCTGGCTGGCACAGTTTCATGCTGGGGCTCAATGGGACTAATTAGAACTTAAACAAGGTGTTCTTTACCGAGGTTTTAAATAAACCGGAAATAACCATAGACTTCATCTGATTGTCCCGCGGGGACTTGAAACAGAAATTCTACGCAGTCTTCATGACACACCCACTGGAGTACACTTAGGTATTCACAAGCCAGTTGAAAAGCCACGTTTTTATTGGTCTGATCTCCATTGATACACCATAGCATTGTTTCAGCAATGCCCTCATTGTGAGGCTAGGAAATCTCAAAGAAATGCTAAGGCACCACTATAGACGTTTAGAGTTCTTGAACCACTGCAACGGATAACCATATATACTAGGCCCCTTTCCAAGGACAGAACGAGAAAAGAAAATAATTATGCCTGTATCAGACTACATTACTTGTTGGGTGGAGGAATATGTTCTAACAAACCAGAATGCAGCCACTTTGCTAAGTGTAGCGGTGGACGAATTCGCCAGCAGGCTTAGTGTCCCTACTAAACTTTACACCGACCAACCATGGTCTGACGAGACTTAAACACGTGTACACATAGTAGCCCATATGACTAAAATGGAACAAATGCTTATACTTCACCTTTTTGAAGAAAATCCTTCAATATGTATGAATAAAAACTCAAACGACCATGCTCATGCTCATTAAAAATGAAAATAGGAGAATTGGCTCCAAACAAATCCTTTTACTCCTTTTTTCGTATGAATAAAACGAAGTAAAGTGTCCTGATTTGAAGCAAATCCTTCAAAAAATGAAGTATGCTTAGTAGTAGACTCATCTTTGAAAATGGCACAATTTCGGATAAATTTGCGTAAAAGAAAGGTGTACAAACCGTGTTTAGCGCCTGAAATTGGCGATTATAAAACTTTATATAGATTCTCGGAAGAAAATGAATCATGGTTGAGCAAACACTTTCTTGGCAAAGGTGACGAGAGGAGAGGAGGCGCCCTAACCTCCAAATAAAAACTTCTGATATTTGTACGGTATGTAGCAAGCCCTGGATACCAGTACGGTGTTACACAAGAGTTTAATGTTCACCAAACGACCTTGAGTAAGACAGTTAATTATGGATCAGATAAAATTATTGAAAAAGTGGTTGTGTGGATAAAATGTCTATCATCACTTCAATAAATTCAGAGAGAAAAAGCTGAGTGGCAGAATTGATTTAAATTACCAACATTTATAGGAGTCTTAAACTGTAAGCTATTTAAAATTTCAAAACACAGTGTACATAGGGATTATTGATGATATCAACAGAAAGGGGGCTGCCTCACTAAATTTACATTTAACTTGTATTGCCTGAGAAATATTTACAAGCATTGATATAAGCTGATCTGGCTCTGCACACGAATCATGAATTTGGAAGAACTCAACTGTAAGGGCGAAATTAAAAACATTTAAAAATTTAATTTTACTAGCAGATTCAGGATATGGAATTGAACCATGGTTGATGACACCATATTTAAATATAAATACCAGACGGAATATTACATTTAACAGACTTTGTAAATCAGAACGATTAATAATAGACAAGACATGTATTAATCACAATTTATGAATGCGGGGAATGCCAGGCCTCCACCGTGGTTCGGATTCCACGTTAAACTGTAGGTCCTCCATTTAATCTAACAATTACCCTACCTTTACACATTAGCGTAAGTGCGTATAACCCGAACGGGTAGTAAGACGCGGTGCTAATAATAATACAGTGAGTTTATATTGAAACAATACCCTCTGGGTTGCAGAGCTGCCAATTCAAATTGGTTATGAAAGTTTTCAGCATGACCCAAAGTTCATACGTGGATAAACAAACTGAGTAGCAATTCACTAATATACGGTCCTTCATTAATTACACCCTATGCTGTTAGCTTAAAGTAATTTGATATATAATAACGGATCTCTGGTGTTTTAGTTTAATAAGTGTTTTCCTTCCAGATATAAGCTAGATACTATGTTTTAGTGTGCGTTACGCTGAGGCCATATTATTATAAATCGTACATACTGTAATTTTATAAAAGTGAATAGGAAAATCATTGACGCGCACAGGATGGGAGCAAAGCCATTGCTGCTACACACCCCTTCCTCACAAGATCATAAATAGTTTCGATACAATCTAAAAACAAATGAACTGTACAACCGAATATAGAACATTGAAGATTAGTCGAATGCATAGACTAAATGTTATGACCATACTTGATTTGCAAATGATTACGCATTATTATTATTATTAGTCCTGCATTACGCATTATCATTATTATTATTATTACCCGTTCGGGTTATACGCACTTACGCTAATGTGTAATGGTAGGGTGATTATGAGATGAAATGGAGGACCTACAGTTTAACGTGGAATCCGAACCACGGTGGAGGCCTGGCATTCCCCACATCCCCACATTCACAAGATGTCTTGTCAGAGGTGAAGGAAGGGTTTGGTAATCAGATAAATCTTTACCGGGACCGAGGATTGAACCCCGGCCGCCAGCATAGAAGTCTGACACCTTACCCCTAGACCACCAGGTCACCGATTACGCACTAAATGTAACGCTAAGATTTTCAATTGGAAAAAGTATAAAAATATCTTCAATACATCGTATTCTCCAGTTACAGCACCCCCGCTCAAGATAAATTTCTGGGTCCACCACTGAGGACACTGCCAACAGCAAATACATTAGTTTCCATAGCCATGAGCCAGGAGTGACTGGTAATGAAGAAATGTACATTGAATTAAACTATTTATCATTATTATTATTAATAATAATACTTAACACTGCGTCTTACTACCCGTTTGGGTTACACGCTTAAGTACTAATTACGCTAAAGGGTTAGGAATATGGAAGGTTGAATCTAGAGGAAGTGAACCCGCATTTGCGTGGAGGGAGAGTGTAAAACCATTTAGTAAAAACCATCCCAGTTTACCCGATCAAGATTCAAACCTCGATCTCTTTCGTCCGTGGCAGTCTAACCCAACACGAAACTAGTGCATTAGCTAACTACGCCACCGTGGCGGGTCAATTTATTTATTAAACTCATTTAGGTACTATTAGTAAAAAACAGTTGTAATTTTTCCATTCATTTCATTCTGCGCATACAAATTTTGGTTTAATTTTAAAATATTAATTACAAGTATTTTTTGTTGGAAAACTAAAGTGCTTTATGAAAATAACTGGTCATGGTTCTAAATCCATCATTGTTGACATTTTTTTATCATAGATTAATGATTATTTAAATAATTCTAGCATATTAATTATGGCCAGGGCTGCACCTATGGGTGTGCAAGTGGTGCGGCCGTAAAAGGCCCCACTATTTGGAGGGCTACGCGCTTGCTTATATCACAGGGAAAAACAAGTTGGGGTGGGGATTTTCGCTTGCGTGCTCCCTGTATTAGGCGATCTATCAAATATTGCCAGCGTGTAAAACAAATAAAATCATAATCATGTGGTTTGATTTATTGAACGTGGGAAGCGAGTTCTCCGTTTGTTTGTTTGACTGTGGTGGAAATGTCTCACGATAACTTTTGAACGCATTAACTGATTTAATTCAAACTTGGCACAGATCAACCCTTATGTGTAGTTTAAAAACAGGGCTTCTAGCGTTAATTTATTACATGTATTTAACTTTATGGGCGTTTCCTAATATCTCATACGACTGAAAATTGGTATATAGGTGCAAACTCCTGTGATAATACTAAACAAAAATTAAGCAAAAGCAATGTATTTACTTGAGGTTGGGGAAGTCAAATAAATGGGGGGCATACACACAAAGTTGACCCAGGATCCCTGATCTCTTAAGGGCGTCCCTGTTTAGGGAAGTTTAGGCATTTAAACAGTTCTTGAGTTGTACGGGAGAGAATTGGTCATTTCAATATGCAAGTACAAAATACATTAATACTTGTTATAAACTTATTTGGATCACTATATAGTTTCATTGTTGGTAAAAACTACGCGTCAAATCAGTAAATTATATTAAACCACCTGTTGAAAATATCGCACTTCTATCGTCCTCATTCAATATACAACTTGTGTCTAACAATGTTAACTTGCTTTCTTTTCCCCTTCTGAAATTTCCCCTCACTCCCACTGTTGGGCAATTTCTATATTCAGTTAGTTACACAGAGTCCGAGCCAAATTCTTGGCTCTTGTTTGGTACTCTTTGTCTCCGACCAATGTCTGTTTGGATATTTTTATTTCGTTTAGTTTAAGTTTTGTTATTGCATTCTATTTTATGTTTAATTGCATAAAATATTGCTATTTACTAGTTTGTTTTCACTTTTGCATTCTGCGATTATTTATGATTACATTTATACCATAAAATACGTTTTCGAATATTCCTACATATACCATAGGGTGGTAAAGTGCAAGAACACAAGTGATGCTAGAAGACTAGTTGTGCAGGTCGATGAATTATTCTAAGACGCGTATTGTGCTACGCTTGTCCCAAACAAAATGACCGTAAGTTACCAATATGAAGTGGCATCGTCTACAAGTGGTGGATTCACTCGCCTGTTGTTCATGTGGCGTGGCAGTTTATACAAACTAATTTACAGGGAATTTCTACTCTTTATTGCAACATTTGGAATACTCAGCGCACTTTACAGGCATGCTTTCACAGAGAATCAAAAACGGTAAGAATTTGGCTTTAACACTTAACTCTATTGCAAATGTAAACACATGTAAAATTAATTTTATATCAAATTACAATTTTTAATCTTTTAAAATGAATGTCTATTGATATGTTTATTCCCTACAATTCCGTAAAACTCGATTGATTATTTACTTTGTGAATTATGCTAGCTTTCCTGAAAACATTGTAATATTGGCTGCAAGCTTATTATTATTAAAATAATCCAAAAAATACCCACTAAATTGTTTTGAAAACAAAAAAAAACGAAGAACCTAGATAATCCAAACTCCATTTTACTTGGTTGTCTTAATGAAATTTGTATAGTGCTTACAAATTTAAATTTTAATTAGTGGACATACCATTAGTAAATAAATATATAGGCTTACCAAAACAGTTTATAAATTCTAACCGGAGTAAATCCATAATTAAAACTAAACAATGTGTTGACACGTCTCATTTCGGCACGGGAATAAAATCAGAATCTTTAGTCAAGCGTTTAAATACCCTTATCATTTAGTTACACAATATCACATTGTGCCCATTTCCATGTAACACAGTATATAAGGAAGTGTGAGTCCGTCGACCACTAGGAGCAATCATAAAAGCAGTGATTGGTCTAATTTAATAAATTAATATATGTATATGAATTATTATATGTGCAATAACATAATCCACCATAGTTTTTAGACAATTTAAATATCTTTATAAATTCAGTCCCTGTATAAAATTACTTGTACAGTTATAATTTAAAAATATGATCAATAATCGCGTGTCTGTTTGTTGGCGTCAAGTAGCGGCCGATCTCACACATCCAGAGCAGGAACTCTGGAGCCCGTGTGCTTGAACCCCCCTTTTTTTAATTTTGAGGGACTAGAACTATCTCAAGCCTTCCCAATATTTACCATATTTATTTAAAACTTATGTATAGACATATTTTAAATTATTGTTTATGAATGTAGGGAATGCCATTCCTCCACCGTGGTTCGGATTCCACGTTAAACTGTAGGTCCTCCATTTCATCTCACAATCACCCTACCATTACACATTAGCGTAAGTGCGTATAACCCGAACGGGTAGTAAGACGCGGTGCTAATAATAATAATAATAATAATAATAATAATAATAACAATAATAAAAATTATAATTAATTAGCTAACAGTAACGTCCTATATTAAGCATTTGATATTTGTCATGTAATCTTACGCAACAGTAAACATAAAATTAGCCATCATAAAGACCTGTCTTGTGACACCTCAACTCAGTCGGTAGCGTTCTTATCTACTGATCTAAGGGTCCCAGGTTCGATTCATGGTATAGCTGAAAAATGTATTATTGGTGAAATGTGGGTTTCCCCTTTCACACAGATTAGTTAACAGCTAGGGAATGTTTTTTTTCTCTCTAGATTTAAGTTGGTTCTAAAGTCATGTGTTGATATAATCAGTCGGTTCAGAAAGTGCACGTTAAATATATCAAATAAATGAAAATAAATAAAGACCTGCCATCATCAGTTTGGCATTATTTTAAATAATGAATAACTACTATTAAGTCATGTTGCAAAATGATAGTCGAAAAGGGAAAAAGGTATTCCCCTTCTTTCCATTACATTCCCTAAGAGTTAGTTTCGAAAAACCGTACAAACTTTAAAATTTAAGTCTCCATACCAGGCAGGGTACGTGAAACTATAAATAATTATATTATATCACCTTTAATTATACAAAACGTCGTTATTTTAAATATTTTAAAAACTGTTTTGGTGGCCGCGGGGTCTAAAGCGTTACTATTGAAATATACTAGACACCTGATGTCGGAGAGATTGAAGTTCGAATCTCGGTCGGGTGTACTGAGGTTTTTTTTTCCTAAAAGGTTTTCCACTCTCTCTTCAAGCAAATTCGGTTATATTTCCTTTAAACATAACATTTCTAATCCCTAAGACCACTAGAATAATTTGTTCATAAGCATAATTTAAAAAATAAAGTAAGGCTTCAAACGTAAAAAAAACAATTTGCTTCAACCATAGTAAGGAGACAGTAGGACAGTAGCATCTGACGGTTAAGATAATTACTAAAACTACTTTCATCTAATCATATACAAAGTGATTCTATCTAAAGCTGTCACTATTGAGAAATATTATTAACACCGATGAAATATCCTGGGTAGACTAAAAAAAATTGTTTGTATTTTCTAAACGACCCTTTCTGCCGTGTTGTTACCCTACATTGATCAGAGAAAGGCATCAACAAATGGCTACACCCTCCTTCAAATAGTTCCAAAAGTCATCTAGGGCTGTGGTTCCCAAACATTTTGAATGGCGTACCATCCTAACAATTTCCGTAATTTGTAGTACTACCAAGATGATGCGCAATATTTACAATTTCGGTACATTTTTAATTGTGCCCAGGGATATAATAACAAAGACTGCGCGGATGCACCGTCAGTCTGAGATTGAATCAATGCTGTTCTAACTACTGTTTAAAACACTTACTTTTGGCTGAAATTGGTTCAAATGTATTTATAAAATTTTATTAGGCCCCATCATTTTACGAATTTAATTTGATTGATTTATTTAACTTTTCACGGTCTACCAGCGGGAATAATTGTAGGCACCACAGCTTGGAAACTGCTGGTGTAGGGAATTTATATTTTCTACTGGAAAGTTTCCAAACTCTTCTCGCAGGCGAGCCCTCCCAACTTGCCCAAGATCTCCAGAAGCTCTTTGGAATTGGAAGTAGTAAGCATAAGGGGGAACTGAAGATAAAGGATAGGAACATTTTAAACCCTCGATGACAATAGAACCTATTCCTTTTTAACACCTATTACCCATTCAGACTATAAGCATATTTTACACTTATGAGGGTGGAGAAAGGACACATTTAAAGTAAATGTTCCCAAACTTGCTTGAAGAGAGTGGGAGACTATACTATAATTATGAAAACCACCCTTAGTACAACCGACCGGGATTTAAATTCTGATATCCTCAGTATCTGCAATCCATTCTATTGCAAGTGCAGAAGTGCCATTTAGGAAGGACAGGGTGAGTCAATCGTCCCCCCCTTCCCACACCTCACCCCAGAGCTTAATTTTTTGTAAAAAATTAATAATTGAGTAATACTACTACTAGAGAAATAAATGGTACGGAACTCCACACAGACTTTCTCACTCGATTGTTTAAAAATGGAGATATTTACTAAAAACTCATAATATATGTGAAACGAAATAATATACACTAACACAAACCCAAGAAAAAGTTGCCCTATACTTCCGTAAGAATTTTTGACTCCCGGTTTTAAATTTTATAATTTTATTTTTAAAGAATTAAAGTCCTCATTTTTATATTTGGACCAATAAAAAAGATCGATATTGGGTCCACATGGGCCAACACTTCGTATTAAAATTTTGACTTCCGGTTAAAATTTTTGAAATTTTATTAAGGGCAGCACATCTTATGAGTATTACATCGCTATTAAAGTCCTCATTTATATATTTAGACCAATAAAAAAGGTAAATATTGACTATTGAGTCTAAAATGATATAGATAGATCATTGCTATACAAACATTTCCCATAAGAGGTTAAAGGAAAAAGAACATAATATTTTTTAGAGATTTGCTAATCTACTCACTCTATGGAATTAGAGAATTATTGCTTTAAAACTTAAATAGTATTTATATACAACTAAATCTAACAAAATTGTATTAATATATTTGCTAATATCTCAGAAAGTTATTGTTTTTATAATGATATATTTCAAATAAAAGTTTTTTAAATTTGTAAAGCAATGATAAATTATTTAGTATCTCAAATAATTTCAGATATACGGAAATTTCTACTTGTGTAAAGTACCCTAAATTCATTTTCATGGGAAAATAAAATAGCCATTTTATTTAGATTCTTAATCAACGACCAGATACGAATTTTAATCAAAATCATTAGAGCCGATTTTTAAAAAATCTATTTTTTCTCATTTCGCCCTCTATTAAACTACTCTTAGCATTGGGGTTAAACAGACATACAGACTGACGGCATCGCAAAATACACTTTTTAGTGTTCGGGGGGGG
>CABFOW010001897.1:0-24729 GCA_902141385.1 Timema californicum
AGAACTAGCTTAAGATAGGGATAGGGTGTAGTGAGGGGGACTTGATAGAACTAGAGCAAGATGAGAATAGGGTGTAATGAGGGGGACTGGATATAACTAGCTTAACATAAGGATAGGATGTAATGAGGTGGACTGAATAGAACTTGCTTAAGATAAGGATAGGATGTAATGAGGTGGACTGGATATAACTAGCTCAAGATAGGGATAGGATGTAATGAGTGGACTGGATAGAACTAGCTCAAGATAGGGATAGGATTAAATGAGGTGGACTGGATAGAACTAGCTTAAGATAGGGATAGGGTGTAGTGAGGGGGACTTGATAGAACTAGAGCAAGATGAGAATAGGGTGTAATGAGGTGGACTGGATAGAACTAGCTTAATATAAGAATAGGATTTAATGAGGTGGACTGGTAATAACTAGCCTAAGATAAGGATAGGATGTAATGAGGTTGACTGGATATAACTAGCTCAAGATAGGGATAGGATGTAATGAGTGGACTGGATAGAACTAGCTCAAGATAGGGATAGGATGTAATGAGTGGACTGGATAGAACTAGCTCAAGATAGGGATAAGTGTCGTACATTTGTGAGAGTTGTAATGAACTTTCGAGTTCCTAATGTTATAAAGTAAAACGTAATTATAGAGAAGTACTATAATACATTAAAAAGTTATTAAATAAGTATTAACTTACTGTGACTCACTAAACAAACAGTTTACCATTTAAATTATAACAGTTAATCTAATAAATATGCATGTATAATATTGTATTTTTAGTATAATATGAACCAGTTCTATGAAAGGGCAATGAATAGTTAAACATAGCTAAAATTTTACTTCAAAAAAGTGAAAAAAATAGTTATTTTTCTATTTAGAGAAACTGTACAAATGAACCACGTGGTAAATACAATGGTAAATACATTTATGACATTGCTATTTTTTTAATCTATTTTAATAAACAACTGATAAATTATTCTACCCTGTTCATATCCTATTTGAATTAATTTTCTCGTCTCACTCTCTGTTGGGGCAGATGATACTCGTGTAGGTCCCTGGTTCAATGCCTGGTACGTGAACAGAGATTAGATCTCAACTAGTTTCTTTGCACTGAGATTATTGGTTTTTAATTATGCTAGTTTCCGTCCTATCTCAAGGAAAATGTTGGTTGTGTTATAGAAAATTTCCCGTTTATTATACTCTTTTGTTACGTTAGATAATGCTAATCACGTATACATAACGCAAATACAAACATATCTTTCAACAACAACAAGACACACATCCATACTATTCCAGTCTTGAGACACACCGAAGAAATTGTTTCCAACGTTTCGACTGTAGTTACAGGAGCCATCCTCCGGGATTTATCAGCTACAGCCGAAACGCTGGAAACAATTATTTTATTGACGTGGCTAAAGCCCGGAAATAGTTTTAATTCAAACACCTGCCTTCAAACACGACACTTACCGTATATCATTTGTCAACCAACAACTCCAACCAAATGTTCTTCTTGACTAATAACACCTGTTGAACAATCTTCAATCTTGTTAGATATTTTTTCTAATCCTAGATATCGTTGAGGGATATAATTAGCAGAACTTAGCAAACTAAATGGTGATAGTATTTTTATCCAGCCAAATAAAACGCAACAAGACATTGCACCGTTTCTAGTGTGGTGTTGCTTAAAGTAAAAACTGATCTATGTACAATGACTGTAAAATCTCAATTTGGTATTGGAGATGAAGCCTTTATGTTCGATGTCGTTTATCAGCACGTGTCTTCCACTTCAATGGCCATATAGTCCTTCTGGGCCGCCTGCCAAGTCCCCGTGAGACACCTTTCCCCTAAATATCTATAAAAGAGGGGGTACCTCCACTATATATGCGAAGAAAGTCATCAAAGATAGCCATACATTGTTTTGCTTTCATGGATAAATAGTTTGCAACTAATTTTTAAATATTCTCAAAGTATTTAAAATATAATTTGTTTTTATTTAAAGAGCTTATATGTTTTCAATTTGTATATTAAATTATTTACAACAGTAGAAAAAGTACAAGACAAAGGTGTTGGTCTTAAGCAGGGTTGATTACAACATTTTCAGGAACGCTGTAATATGTAAGTTTTAATATTAACTATGAAATAATATTGGATATGCAGTATTTGATTGTTAAGTTAATTTATTTTAATAATAAATTCACAAATATAGTTAGTATAACATGTACTATTTCTAGTTTAGCAATACCACATTGGGCACTTTATGTTATAAAGTAATGTATTATTAAAATTGCGTTTTAAGTATTTAAAAAATTACAATTAATATGTACATTTATATTCCTCGAACAAAGTATCCAAATTTGTATTTCTGACCAAAACAATCGGAACAGTATCAACTAGATCACAAAAACATAATCTATCAAAAGTTTACGTTTAAATAGCCTACATAAGTAGATTTCTTACAAATATAATCTTTTTTCTTCAGTCTATTCAGCAGTATTGTAAATGACTCACTACATTTTACTTTTGCGTTTCTCAAAAATTGATTTATGAAACCTTCTTAGGAACTGTATCTTAAATTTAATATTTTCACACATTTAATCTGACTAAAATTATACCTTCTAATATATTTTGAAAGTTTGCTTTATTGTGAACTTAATATGAGCAGTTTGAAGACATTGTAGGCTTATTGAGAAATATCTCACTACTGTATACAAAGTGATAGTGTTTCCTCAGAACTAAACCTTTTTGGTTTTATACCTAACGTTAGCGCGATTCCACATGCTTAGTATGTTTCCTATTCTTTTTTGATGAACAACATTATTTTATGAAATGTTGAACTTATAACGCCTCCATTCTAAAGTATGTTATAGTTAACAAGTCAAGTAGTTGATGAAAATAACTATCTCAAGCTGACCTAAAATAACCTCACCATGAAGCTTGGGCGGTTAATTCAGTAACCCATAGTCTCCATTAGGAAACAATCGAATTGAGGTCAGTTAAACCAATTAGAAACAAACAAACTAGGAAATTATTATTTTAAAATTAAAATAAAACATTTAACTGATTTCAATTTCAATGTTACAAAATGAAGAGTTTAGAAAACAGCAATTTGATGCGATTTTTGTTTCGCGAGTAATCTTGTATCTAATATTCCGGCTTGATCCGGATCTTAAACGAAAAGCTGATTTATTTATGGCAGGAGAGGTATATGTGATAATACATTGGTAGGAGACGGTAGTTCTAAGCTAAGCTCCCCTTATGTGAGGGGTTATCCTAGGTATTAGCGCAATATCAGCCAGTATCAGCAAGTATCAGCAAGTATCAGAGATTGGCCGATCTCTCAGCAATTTTCAGTCGATCACGTATGAAAACCACATCGACATTAAAAGTCAATCTTTGAGTCTATTAAACTCGCAATTACATCAAGTATTGTACTTTCAAATAATAATTTATTGTAACCAAAGCTACTTTAATTGGTCATAATCAATATCGCAAGATATTTAAATTGTATAGGCCTTTTATCAAAATTAACATTTTATTTTGTATATATTTTTCATAACTGTGGATACATAAGTCATTGAGGAAATAATGAATTCAAGGAATACATTTAAGATGTAAGACAATATAAAAACGGAAAAGAAGAGTGCAGAAATGATGGGTGATCGCGAGACCTTTGATAAGTTAAAAGTTCCATCGGAGCCCGGCTGGTTTGCCAACCTCTGATAAAGAGTAAGGAATGGTGTGTGCACTTCAAATGTCACTTCTATACGATGATGTATGTTGTAGTCTTGGCTTCAAACAACTATCATAGAGTATAGGCATTATATCAATCTCTCCCAAGTCATTAAATCATATTGTTTCTAAGGGGCCCATCTACAGGAGCGCTGAGACGCGGTACAGTTGATCAGAAATCTCACACGAAAGATATGGTTCTTTATTTTAAAATTGAGGTGGGAGATAATACATTTTGATATAGAATTAATAACAATAAATTTTAAGATTTTAGTTTAAAAATAATGTATGGAACTGTAGACATTTCACGTGAAATCTCCACGTACAAAGATCAAAAAAATTATTAGAAATTTAGTTCTAGCTTTCTTCAAACCAATAAAGATTTTTTGACTAGGGTCAGGGTAGGGTAAGTTCTTAGAGAGTTGAGTGTTGTTTGAATGTTCTTGTTGCATCGTATCTAACATTACTATTAGAAATACTGCGATGGGATATATTTACCTTCAAGTAAGTGGCGCCCTTAAGCTGATGTAATATTTAGGTTGTCTCAACATACACAAATAAAGACCTACGTAGTTAATTGACTATCGATAAAATTACGATGTAGGTTATATTTTGTGCTTACAGTGATGATGAAATATTGTTTGATCCTATTTTCTGTTCCACCACGTCCTACTATCTGTCCAAGCTATCCTCATTTAAATACAAAAATGGGTAGGGTTGAGTAAGCTAGAATATAGAAGAAATGTATCGAAATGGTTTTGGAGGGCGAGTGATAAATCGTTTAAAAGATAATATATTCACTACACAAATCCTGGATTCGATCCCTAAACCCACTTATCAAACGAGACTAGTTAAACTGGACGTTTAATTCCCGTGTCTACTGGTGTGGGCTACATGCTGTTAAAGTTGCCTTTAAAATTGTTGGTCTTCATTTACCCTGAAAGGTAACAGTCTTACGTTGACTGTTGTTAGAAAACAAGGTGATTGATCTTAAAAGAGATGCGAATACTGGTGATAATGGGAGGTTACATAATGATGAGTTACATACGCTGTATTCATCACAAAACATTGCTAGGATAATCAAGTATCGTAGATTATGGTGGGCAGGACATGCAGCGCAAATGGAAAGTTCTAGAACGTTGTTCAGGATATCGACTGGCAAACCCAATGGGAAGAGACCAGTGGAAAGAGCTGGATGTAGATTGCAGGATAACATTAGAGTGGGCCTGAAGTAGATAGGGTGTCATGAGACAGACTGGATATAACTAAATCAAGATAAAGATAGGGTATAATGAGGGGAACTCGATAGCTCAAGATAGATGGCGTGTTTTTGTGTGACAATGAACTTTCGAGCTCCTAAGACCATAGAGTAAGAATAGATTTGTAATAGTTTATAGTGCTACCAGCCAATTTCATTTTTTCAAATTTCCCGTAGTATGTATGCCTACTGTACAAAATATTTTTTTAAAATTTGACGTAGTTTTAATATCGGCTTTGAAGGGAAAATTCTTATTTGCTCTACAAACATCATTTGGAAAACAACTTTTGAGATATCTAAGTAGATTTTCTTTATTTTGTCTTTATGGTGAATCTATAACGAATTTGTTTCTAACAACGAAAACATATAGAAACTATGTTAGCCGAACGAACTTTATTTGTGAATGTAAGCGTGGAGGATGTATTGTCAGACCAGGGTATTTATTTTACAATACCAGTGCGGGGAAACTTACTAATTATGAAAATATTTCTAATTGGTACTTATTTCCTTTAGAAAATAAATTCAAGTTTAGCAAGTATTTAACTCTTATAAACATCAAATACGAGGTATGTCCACAAAGTAAGGTCCGTAGAAATATGACCACCAAAATTGAACAAATGATTTTGCAGCGTTTTGAAAAGGAAGGAGATGAACATTTTCTCAAATCGTAACAATTGACGAGACTTGGATTTCATATATGAATGTTGAAACAAAATAATAATTGATATAGTGTCGTCATTTAACAACCCCAAAGGCAAAAAAATAATCAAACAGGAATGTTCCATCAAAAAAATCAACACTTCTCTTATTTGGGGCGTGAAAGTTGTCTTGCTTGTTGATTTTCTTGAACGAGGAAGAGCCATTAATGCTGCAGGAATTTGTAAAACTTAAAAAGACTCAGATGCGAAATTCAGAACTGACATCAGCGATTCTTCTTTAGTATGACAATACTCGAGTCCACAATACAGCTCAAACGGTTCAGCTAATTCAGCAGTTTGTATGGGAACTGCTGGACCACCAACCCTACAACCCAGACCTCCTACAAGTGAACATGAATCAGTGACTGCCTTTTCATCATTTTGCAGAAGATGATGACCTGAAGAATGGTGTGAATCACTGGCTCAAGTCACTGGTGGCAGATTTTTTTAAAGGGGTATACAGAAGTTGGTGCCAAGATATAAAAAAATTCTTGAAGTCAATTGGGACTACGTAGAAAAATAAAGGAGGAATGCATGTATTTTAACCCCCTTTTAAAACTTTTCTATCCCTACTAGTTTTTTAAATTCATTCATCGGACCTTATTTCGTGGACGCGCCTCGTATGTAGGATCCGCATATGGGGGTACATGGTCTAAATGGGAAGCTTATCTTGTCTGTATTGCTTGTGTCGGGGTGATCATGGTTCATATTTCAGAAGGGTGTACTGAGGGTGAATTTTCCTAAATGCTCCCCCGTGTTTCCTTTACAAAAATAAGGACAGATCTACTTCAAATATCTACCTTCTTCATTTCACCCCATTTGCTTTGTAAAATTGCGTATAGTCCAGACAAGTAGACGTTGTAGAAAAAATGAAGGCCTATGCTAAACCTTTTCAACCATGTCCATTGTTAGAATTTACTGCTATGTTGAGATACTTGATAATGATGTGTGTGTTCAAAGAAAACCTTGCTAGATTCGGAATTAATTTGATGGGGAGCCACGTTGTGTCATTTCTATACACAACGTGTGCACGATTCGTTCAGGTGAACACCTGGTCAATGAATGCAAAGAACTTTCCGATTAGTGATTCCAGACGGATCACCTGGGTACACACAAGTTTGAAGACGTGAAGGACAAACATAAATAATTCGTGCTCGAACGGTTCACTTAATAGCCTTTCTTGTTTTGTTGAAATGTTTGGCAAGTTGACCAGACATGCTTCATGAATGAGTGTTTTACTAATTATAATAAACCCATCGACATTTCTTAATATGTGAAACTGATTTTGTTGGAAAATCTTTAGATAAATACTTTATTTAGCTTAAACTACTTTTAAAAAAAACTTTCAAAACTATAAGATTTAGTAAACTTAAAAATATTTATTTCAATTTTAATGTCATTATTAGGACTGTAAATTCGGCATAATTCATTCATACTTAACTAAATAGGCCTTACAATAAATATTCCCTAAGTAGGTTTGACAAATAAAACTTATACAGATCATAAAAAATACAATTTAAATTTATAAGAAAAAGTTTTATAGTCCATACCTAGATCATTTTAATCTGTGTGCTTTTGTTTTTAAATTTATTCCAAAAACAATTCCTACAGAAATATTTAAGGCATAGTTGCAAACATTTAAAAATTAATGTTTCTAAAAACATTTTAATATATTTAAGAGAATATATAAAATTAAATTGCATATGTTAACTAAACACACATGTGAAATCTTGAATAATTTTAGATTATGTTTATTAATAGAAGTTGTCGAAACAATGTAATATAAAGATAAACAATAGCACACAAAAGTTAAATTTGAGATCTTTCAAACAATAATCTAATACTATACTATGTATTTTATATTGTAAACTAATTGTATATGCAACTGCAAGTAGTTTATTATAGCTTAAAAATGAATAGATTGATATTTAATATATTTTGGACAATGTTACAACACCTTTGGAATCATAATCAATATTTTCTAATGTTAGACTATTTCTCATAGACATTCTAGCAGGAATAGTTTACCATTGTTAGATTATTATTAGTCATAATATAAATATATGTATGTTTAATATACATATATTATAGTTTTTCTTTCTCATATCAAGAGAAAGTATTGCAATCCTGAAATATCGATCTCGTGTTTATGATGAATCTTTACTTTTTATGTGAACCCAAAAATTTGTATTTTACAATTTTGTCTGTCCGTCTATTTATCTGTGTGAAATCTGTCAATCCCTAGCCAAGGATCCAAAAGGGTTTGATGGATTCTGTTCAACCACAAGATATACATATTATACATTTTATAGGGCTATACCTAGGTACATTTTTTACAATCATCCTGGCCTTAAAATATGGTTACCTTGATTATTAATGAGTGGTTTTTTTGGAATTTCAAATTTTTGGGAAAACGATTTTGTTTAAAATTTCTACCTAAGATTTTTATGAGATGACAACAATATTATATAATTGGATTTTGAAAAAAATTCGTTAAATGGTAATTACTGACAAGACTTTTTGAAAATTAGAAATATATTTAGTAAACTGTTTTAATTATTTTGTTTAAAATGTATACAAAGGGATTATGTGGTACATCAGATAGCACTGTATACTAGTTTTAGGGGTAAAGAGTCGTTTATGGGAGGTTAACTATTGACTTATTTTTCAAAAACTTAAAATATTTAAAAATGGTTCCAGTGCTTTTCTTTCAATTGGTATATTGGAAATGTTTGACTTGACAAATATAACAATATACTTTATTTTTTTTTAGGAATAATAGTTTAAGGATATTTTATATGAAATTGAATATTCTTAAAAAATGGCTCAAGTGATTTGGTTTAAAATTATCTGTTAAGTTCCTACATTATAAATAATTATATAACTAAGTCTTTCTAAAAACTAATATAATTTTATTTTTGTTTAATGATGACTGATTTATTTTTTAAATTTGAATTTGTTAGAAAATAGCTATAACAATTTTGTTCAAAATTGGTATAGAGCGGCTATTTTACATTATTAATAATGTATTAGTCACTTTCTAAAATAGATTAATTTAAGGGTTTTGTCCTAGAACAAATTATTGATATTTAAAAAAAGTTTAAATCAGTCTTGAAGGTTGTTTTCAAAATGGGTATCTGGGAATAGTTTTTAATAATGTATAAGATTAAGTTGTTTATTTTTACAAATTATAAATAATTTTAGGGTGGTTAACAAAAAAATTATTTTTAAAAATTTGAGATTAGGTAAAATTTGCTCATTTGGTTAGAGATGTTTATTTGCTACTGTGAATGTGCTGAAAATGATGAGTTTGTACATTCGCCGTTGATTTTACAAAGCCACTGGTTCAGTTGGGGAATGTACAAAATGTATTTACTATTTCAAATACTCACTGAACATTTTACACAATCACCGGCGAGCTTATAGGCCTACCATCAGCCACGTGTGAATGTTAATAAGTCATGTCAAGACTAGGTTTTCTTAGGTTAGGTTAATACAAGCTTAGGCTGGCTAAAGTTGGTAAAGATTAAGTTAGGCTAGCTAATGCTAGTTTAGGTTTGGTTAGGCTAGGTTATTTTAGGTTATGTTATGCTAGGCTATATTAGGCTAGGTTAGGTAAGGTTAGGTTGGATTTATGTTCAATACTTTCGTCACCATACATAAGATAATTTTTCAAATCACCGGTAAATGCAAACAATTCAGTTCATGTCACATAATTTCAGCATACTGCATTAGTAAATTGGTAAATGATAATAAATCCTATTATTTGTTTATTATAGCATACATTTTAGTGAATCTATAAATTCACAAGTAATTTTACAAGATAAATTCAGCACATTCACAGAAAAATACATACAAAGTGTGTATTATGCTTAACAAGATAATTTGTTTGTTTTTATAAGGAATACTTACTCCAAAGTAGTTTACTGATAACGTATTTTTGAACTTTTTGTTCGAAGCTATAGGCCTAATACACAATATGAGAAAGGTTGTGTGATTGTGTGGTACCATTTATTGATTTTGTGGTTTGAAAATAGCTATTTACTGAAAAATTTCATTTTGTAATACACATTATCTTTGAAACTTGCTTTAATTTGATCTCAAATTTTTGTCTAAGCATTTACAATTCTCACATTTTTATAATAAAAATTTGTTTTACTCCGGTAATGACACTAAATCTTTAAAGTTATCTTTTATTACATAGAATAAAATCAGTAAAATGATTAGTTCAGAAAGCTTAGATGGATTTTAACAATGAGATGAGAGTTATATTTTTGTTGTTTGTACTTGTCGATGGCTGAGCCGCCAGTTGAAGATACTTGATTAGCTTGCACGATGTATGCATTGTCACGTGAGAGAAAAGTTCAATACACCTTGCCATGGTATCTTCTTCAACATATTCACAATCAGATTATGACGTGGTTGCTAGTGCTGCAGGGAAACATATAAATCCCCTGACTATGAGGATGTTAACCTACATTTTGACGTTTATTTACTGTGTCCACAGACTCAAACATTTTCTTGTTTCTTGGCATGGAACGTAGAATTTAAAACTATATAATTACCTGAAATATAAAGCATAATATTAAAACAAACCTTTCTGACTTAAAAAAAATTACTTAAATTTTAATTATTATATTTTGGATTATATTATTATTATTATTAGTATAATAAAATTGTATTAAATATAAGTTAAATTTTTTATTTACTAGTATATGTTCCAATATAAACATACAGTAATGCTAAAACATACAAATAAATGTATATAATTTATTATTTTAAGCGAATCTATATTAATACAATGAAGAGTTAATGTGTCTGTTATGAGCTTTGCGTGATATCTACCTCACGCTGAGGTCTAAAATTTAAAAATTAGTAGCCCCGGTGCACTTTGAAACAGAAATTTTAAAATTTTGATTAATTAAAAACTTAGAAAATGAAGAAATTTTAATGCAACGAGAAATCTTTAGTACTACATTTCCTACAATTTGTATTGTAGTTTAGTGGCCATTTTGTTGCCATTGAGAGTACACCAGAAGGGTTTAGTAACTACAAAAAACACTTCTTTTCATATCGCCATGATAATATTGTTAAATGTTGTTATTTATTTCTAATGAACAGACTTTTTGTATTCATTCGTTTTTGACCTTTAAACACTTTTACCCTTTTTACACCTTTTCACACCTTTTCACAACTTTTCAACATTTTTTTATCCTTTTTACCCTAAAACATTTCTCCAGGGCTAAGCCTGGTAATTAATGCAAAAAGGGATCAAAAGAGCTAAAAGACCAAATGTGATAAAAATGGTAAAAAGTAAATTTAATAAAATAGGACATAAGAGCTAAAAGGCACACATTGCGAAAATGTCCAAAAATGACCAAAGTGTTGAAAACGTCGAAAAGTGATAAAATATACAATTTAGAAAAAATGGTAAAAGGGGCAAACGGTTGATCATAAAAATATAATAAGGATAAAATAAATATAAACAGTAAAAGTTTTAAAAGTCCACAAAAATAAAAAAAAGGCCAAACGGGGTGAAAAGAGGAAAAAAGGGTGAAAAGTTAACGGGTTAGAGAATGTAATAAGGGTTGTAAGGTTAAAGAAGGTAAAAAGGTTAAAGAGGGTAATATATTTGGGTAAAGTGGGTAAGTAAAGTTTAAAGGATCTAAAAAGCGTAAAAGGGGTAAATGAGGTAAAAAAAAGTTAAAACAATCTTAATTGGGTATAATGAAAACCCTTTCAACTAATTATTTAAGTTGTGACACTCTTCTTTGTTTTTTATCAGCACCAACAGGCAATAGTTCAAAATATTGTGTATAGAGAAATTTTAACTTAATCTCCAAAATAAATATCGGCTTTTAAAACAT
Organism: Timema californicum; assembly: GCA_902141385.1. Classification (NCBI taxonomy): domain Eukaryota; kingdom Metazoa; phylum Arthropoda; class Insecta; order Phasmatodea; family Timematidae; genus Timema; species Timema californicum. Next base: position 11,548 of record CABFOW010001897.1, read on the forward strand.
GTTCAGATTATATCTCTATTTTGATATTAGTCAAGCTACTTTTGAATCTTATATCACAATTCAAACAATTAAAGTATGACTATTTAAACATAATTTAAGTTTTGGCTAACACTCCATTTGGTTCATTTTATATCCTTCAGTATTTGAACACGTGAACTCTAAATTACGGAGCTGTGACGTTACCATAACAGCCAAATTGTCTGTTAAAAATGAAAATATTAAGAATTATATTATTATAATTTCACACAAACAAATATTTTTGTTGAAGGATTGAACAAAGTGTCTAAACCAATCATATATTTTACTTCTCTAAGGATATTTTGTACAATGGTAGTTTTATTTCAACAATATCACTTTTAAAAGGTTGCAACCGTAAAAGGGGATGGCGTTCATTTTGTTTTATTATGCTCTACTCGCCAGACAAGCCCTGTCTCGCACGGTGTGAGGCTGGCAAGTAGAATCCACTCACTTGTCGATCGTGTGATGTCAGTTTTCGCAGCGTAGACGTTTCATAATTAGGGGTTTGAGAGTGTGTGCGAGATGAGCTAAATACGCTAGCAGCCCGCCACCCACACGTTTCAAAATCAGGAGCCCATATCATCCTATATATACAAACATACATTGTAGTTTCGTGACCAACATTCTGATACTGTTGCTTCACACCTTGGCAGTGCTAATCCATTTAGACGTGTCCAATATTTCCACAAATCTCGCTTATACAACCATCTGCACTGTTCTGAGAGTATAATAGTATAATTCCCAAACAATTGTTACCGATTGGTGACCTGGCGGTCTAGGGGTAAGGTGTCAGACTTCTATGCTGGCGGCCGAGGTTCAATCTTCGGTCCCAGCAAAGATTTATATGAATACCAAACCTTTCCTTCACCTCTGACAAGACATCTTGTGAATGTGAGGAATGCCAGGCCTCCACCGTGGTTCGGATTCCACGTTAAACTGGAGGTCCTCCATTTCATCTCACAATCACCCTACCATCACACATTAGCGTAAGTGCGTATAACCCGAACGGGTAGTAAGACGCGGTGCTAATAATAATAATAATAATAATAATAATAATAACTGTTACCTATTAATAAATCTGCTCCATTTGTCTCTGGTAACTGTTTAAAGTCTTGGTTCTGATGACATGATGGAAATATTTAGAATAATTTTATTTTACTTGATATTTTTATGAGGACATTGCAGACTGCCGACAAAATTTGGGGTGATTCATTATTATATATTTAAAAATGATGGCGTCAGTTCTACATTGAAAGTTGTGAATTTTTAGATGAACACTGCAATATATTGGTTTGATGATAAAGGATAGGCTAGGGTTTGAGTCTTGGTTAGGTATACTGATATTTTTCCTAAATTGTTTTTCCCCCTCCACCCCGGCCAATGAGGATACGTTTCCTCTAAACTTTACTTTATTCTTACTTAAGGCATTGGGTGTTTGGGTAGAGGGACGTGCCTCAGAAAAATAAATTCAGTAAGTAGATGAAACTAATAGGCTAACTATTTTAAAAATGTTGGTAAATGTGTTAAAATATACCTATAGTTGATTTTACTATTTTTATTCACTTACATTTACAAAATCTATCTGTCTTGATAATTTATCATTATTATAAATTCTATGTTAATAAAAAAGCTATTTGGAATATAATTTTTAATAGGTAAGAAGTGTCCCCTAAATAGATTAGTGAACGTATGTGATATCGTGTTTGGTAGTTTGTTTTCCTCTCTACGAGATGAGAGTGAGTGGTTTGATGGTATTCTTGGATATGATATTGGTGACTATTTTTCCAGTTCATTCAAACATTGATAACAGCAATTCTAGAAATACGATCAACTTTTTATTTAGAATTCACTACACCTGTATTGGTTATTATTCAGAGTGAAGTTTCCATCTGAGGCCTACACAACAACTAATATTGAATTCATAATAAGAAACAAGTATATTTTAATAAATACAAATATATATATATATATATATATAATTTATCCAACTCCTTAGATCAGTCAGTAGCGTGTCTGCTTACTGAGTGAAGGGGACCGAGTTATATTCCCGGCATGACCAAAAAATGTATCATTGGTCAAATGTGGGTTTACCCGTTTACATTGATACATTAACGGCCGGGGACTGGATGTCGTGCCTGTCCTATTCTTAAGTTAGATTATAAGACAGTAAATATGAAGCTACGACCAGCCTAGTAAGCCGGTAGTGATCAAAAATTGACTAAGGCTCCAGGCTGGAAACAGTAAATCTAATGGATGTAAGGTAAATAATATATATTATGAACATATATTGCCTATTTATATTAAGTAGTGAATATATAAAGGGAATATTAATGTGTATTATGGATATAAATACCCAATAATAATAATCAGAGTTGGGCTGAATCCTCTTTTATGGAACACACATATTCTTTTTATTTCATTTTCTCGAATCCGGAACTTTGAAAACCTAACCATGAAGGGTTAACTTTCACACATTATTACGCTTTTTTAACTTTAGTTCTGATTATGTTCACATGAAGTCAAGGCTCAATTTTTTGTGGTGTTTAAAAAATTATTATTATTTAAATACATTGGGCTAGTAATTATTACTAGATAAAGGAATAAATTAACAACTAGATATTTTATCTCTTACTTAAAACTATATTTAAAAATGATAGATTAACAACATAATAAGTTTTAAAGTTTTGTTGTCTTCGGTATCGCTTGGTCGGCCAATCACTTTGTTATTTGATTAAAATCTTTTGAAAATATTAAGATAAAAGTAAGAGAAGAAGGATAATATCTGTGCACACATTGATCAAGGGGGGTCGTCACTTACGTTTTGAGGTATTCACACATTTTTTATTATGTTTCTTCTTCTTTCCTATTGTTTTGGCAACCTATTATTGTTATGATTATTATTTAGCATCACGCAGTGGGTGTGGCTTATTTATACTATACCAATTACAAGTGATACTCAAATTTTAACTCCAGTTTAGTACACATGAAACCTTTGCCCTTCATGTGGTCATAGATTGAGCGGGACTAGATTTCAAGACTGTCAAGTACTTCCCAGCACTAGTAACTATGATTGTAAACTAGAGGAAATGTCTACAGCGAAGCAGCAGGTGAGAAACGAAACAAGGAAACAGCCAACACCACCCGCAAACAATCAATTCGTGAAATTACAAAACAAAAGAAACTACAACTACCGATATCTTAGAATACGCACGTCTACTATTAACTATAGACAAAATGTTCTGTGCTGAGGTTCCGAGGTTCATTTCTCGGTCCCGGCACAGATTTATCTGATTGCCAAACTGGCAAGACGTGTATTAATCACAACTTGTGAATGTGGGGAATGCCAGCACTCCACCGTGGTTCGGATTCCACGTTAAACTGTAGGTCCTCCATTTCATCTACAATCACCCTACCATTACACATTAGCGTAAGTGCGTACAACCCGAACGGGTAGTAAGACGCAGTTCTAATAATAATAATAATAATAATAATAATCATAATAATAACACTATAGACAAAATTAGCAGTTTCAATTGCAATGAGCCGCCCTCTAGAAGGGGGTAAGCAGAGGATAGAATACCGGCTGGGTGTTATGAACATTATTTTTAAAGAGATGGTTTCTAACTTACCCTTCACACAAAAGTTTGTATATTTTCTCTAAAACTCTAAATTATTAATATATAATTATCATATAACTGTAACGGGTAGTGAAACGTGGGCAAGAAAAACAGTTGTTATAAAATATAGTAAAGTCTATAGTACACATTATAGTCGTGAAACTATTACAAGTATATATCATGCTTTTAACATCACATCCAAACTATATGGGTTTTAGCTATGGCAGTAGCTTACGAGTGATCTTTGAGAGATGCCCCCACATTTATATAAAGGGAGAGTGAGAAACCTTTTAGAAAAACACGTCCTCAGCTCCTACCACCCGAATACCCCATCACCAGGAAAATACGTCCTTTGATCTTCCCACCAGAACACCCCATCACCAGGAAAACACGTCCTCTGATCTTCCCACCAGAATACCCCATCACCGGGAAGACACGTCCTCTGATCTTCCCACCAGAATACCCTATCACCAGGAAAATACGTCCTCTGATCTTCCCACCAGAATACCCCATTACCGGGAAAACACGTCCTCAGCTCCTAACACCCGAATACCCCATCACCAGGAAAATACGTCCTCTGATCTTACCACCAGAATACCCTATCACCTGGAAAACACATCCTCTGATCTTACCACCAGAATACCCTATCACCAGGAAAACACATCCTCTGATCTTCCCACCAGAATACCCTATCACCAGGAAAACACGTCCTCTGATCTTACCACCAGAATACCCTATCACCTGGAAAACACATCCTCTGATCTTACCACCAGAATACCCTATCACCAGGAAAACACGTCCTCTGATCTTACCACCAGAATACCCTATCACCTGGAAAACACATCCTCTGATCTTACCACCAGAATACCCTATCACCAGGAAAACACGTCCTCTGATCTTACCACCAGAATACCCTATCACCTGGAAAACACATCCTCTGATCTTACCACCAGAATACCCTATCACCAGGAAAACACGTCCTCTGATCTTACCACCAGAATACCCTATCACCTGGAAAACACATCCTCTGATCTTACCACCAGAATACCCTATCACCAGGAAAACACGTCCTCTGATCTTACCACCAGAATACCCTATCACCTGGAAAACACATCCTCTGATCTTACCACCAGAATACCCTATCACCAGGAAAACACGTCCTCTGATCTTACCACCAGAATACCCTATCACCTGGAAAACACATCCTCTGATCTTACCACCAGAATACCCTATCACCAGGAAAACACGTCCTCTGATCTTACCACCAGAATACCCTATCACCTGGAAAACACATCCTCTGATCTTACCACCAGAATACCCTATCACCAGGAAAACACGTCCTCTGATCTTACCACCAGAATACCCTATCACCTGGAAAACACATCCTCTGATCTTACCACCAGAATACCCTATCACCAGGAAAACACGTCCTCTGATCTTACCACCAGAATACCCTATCACCTGGAAAACACATCCTTTGATCTTACCACCAGAACACCCCATCACCAGGAAAACACGTCCTCTGATCTTCCCACCAGAATACCTTATCACCGGGAAAACACGTCCTCAGCTCCTCCCACCAGAACACCCCATCACCAGGAAAACACGTTCTCAGCTCCTACCACCAGAACACCCCATCACCGGGGAAACACGTCCTCTGATCTGGAGATCGATATTTGGTCCACAAGGGTCAGAACTTCGTATTAAATTTCAGCTTCTGGTTAAATTGTTCGACATCTTATGGTTATCGCATTGCTATTAAATTCCTCATTAATGTATTTAGACAAAAAAAAGGTAGATATCGACTATAGAGTATTGTACAAACATTTCCCTAACAGGTTGAAGGAAAACGAGCAGCTTTTTGAGAGACTTACGTATTTAATTACTATTTGGCATTAGATAATTATTGCGTTAAAACTGAAGTATCTCTGTGCAACTAAAGCTCACAGAATTATATAAATATATTTGTCAATATCTCAGAAACTATTGATTTTATAAAGGTATATTTGAAATATTATTTTTAATTTTTACTAGTCCTACAGTTTTGCAATGACAAGTTATTTAGTATCTCAAACAGTTGCAGATATATAGAAATTTCAGCTTCTCTAAAGTGCCCTAAGAGTAATTTTCATGGGAAAATATAAATATAAATTTTATTTATAATCTTAATCAACGCCTAAATACGAATTTAAGTGAAAATCTTTAAAACTAATTTTGATAAAATTGATTTTCTCTCTTTTCGCCTTTTATTAAACTACTCTTAATTTGAGGGTTAAACAGACACACAGAGAGATGGCATTGCAAAAACTGGATTTGAGGGCTCGGTGGTCATGAAAGGTCGACATCCGTCCACATCTCGGGTTAGATTTTTTCTTTTTACGGTCACAATACTTTACCTAGTGTTTGAAAAGTTAAAAAAATATGTATAGCTTGAAAATCATTGGTTTTATAAAATTATTCTTCAAATAAAATATGTCATTGTACATAGATCTTCATATTTGCAATGATAGGTAATTTTATATCTCAAAAAGTTACAGAGATATGATAAAAAATTAGAATTTACGGAACCCTTAAAGGAATTTTGACGCAAGTTGAGAGTAGCCATTTAGTTTGTAATATTGATCAAAGCTTAGAAATGAAATTTAATCAAAATAGTTAGAAACAATTTTGATAACATCGATTTTCTCTTTTCGTACTTAAGGAAACTACCCTTAAATTTACGGTTAGATATCTAATTCCAAAAATCCCCCGGGGAAACCCCACGAAAACCCTATATACCAAGTTTTAGCTCGATCGGTAAGATGGTTTATGCTCTACTCCAAGGTACAGACAGACGGGCAGACAGACGGGCAGCCAGAAATGCAAAAAACATTTTTTCAGATTCGGGGGTTATGAAACATCGAAATTCATAAAAATCTTGAGTTCGATTTTTTTTACGAACACAATACTTTTTCTACCTGTAGGGCAGCGAGGAAGTAAACATCACATAACATTTTCAATTTTTTTTATTTCTTTTTTTATCCACATTTTAACTATTCTACGATTACATTTTAAGATTCAAACAGGAAATATATAATTACATACATTTTTACTTTTTTATATCAAGAGAAAATATTGTGACTGAGGAAAATTCGATCTCTAGATTATGAAAAAAAATTACGCTTTATGTGAACAAGAGCCCCCCAATCAAATTTATTTTAAAATTCTGTTTGTCCCCATGTCTGTCTGTGCCTGGCCACAAATCCAAAAGGTTTTGATGGCTTTTGTTCAAAATTGATATTTAGGTATTATAGGGATATACCACAAAACTTTTTTTGACTTAAGTTCTTTAATTAAGGGTAGTTTACTGAAGAGTAATTTTTTTATATCACGAATTTTTTGGAAAATGCCTATAAAGATTTTGAGTAAAATGCATATATAGGATTGACATGAAAAATAGCTCTATGTAATTGTTTTGTGAGCAAATATTCGTTAAAGGGTGGTTTACTGATGACTGATATTAAAAACAAAATTGAACTATTTTACAAATGGCTTTAACGAGTTGGTTCCAAATAGATATCTTTGTAGTGTTTGACTTAACAAATAACACTGTATATTAAGTTACTTGTTTATGGGTAGTTTACAGATGAGTGATTTTTGAATTTGAATATTTTAAGAAATGATCTTAGCAAACTTGTTTCAAAATTGGTATAGTGTGATTTCTTTTACATATCTTTATGTATCCAAAATAAATTAATTTTACATTAGTTTAACTACAACAAATTATTGAAAATTTGAATGTTTTAAAAATTAACTTTGAAGATTAGTTCAAATTAGGAAAATGGGAATAGATTTTCAAGGTAAATAAGAATTTTATTTACAAATAACAAATAATTAAAGGGTGGCTTACAAATCATTTATTTTTGAAAATTTGGGTTTTGCTGAATATATATAACCAATTTGGTTTAGAAGTCATTTTTAAGAAGCTATTGTATTTTCTGAGTAAAACTTGTTTAAGGGTAGTTAACTAAGATCTATTTTTGAAAATTTTATTTAAATATGAGAAATATTTGGCGAATCTGTCATACCATTTATTTTAAATTTGTGAAAGCGTTGATGGAACATATGAGTAAATCATACTCCCAAAAATGATCAAACTAACATAACAAAAGTAAAAAGTACATAAGGGTAGGACTAAAAGGCACTTTCTACCAACATATTTTACTCTTTACGACAAATGTTAAAATTGATACTTTCAAATTGTATTCCCGCGTCGTGTCGTGCAACTATTCAAAACGTTTTTACACATACTTTTCATATAATGAGCTATTTAGATTCGCTTTACAACGGATAAGTTAGTTTTTTATTATAGTTACACAGCGCATGAGCACTCTATTGGTTTTGAAATGTTTTTAGGTTGTCCAAACAGATATTGTCGAGCAGAGCTGCGAATGGAGATACTATTTCAGCTCGAGCTGATACAGACAATTGGATGACACAGAAATATTGTGATATGTTTAAATCTAATTGATAACGCTTCTGCCCCACATATATTTGTTGCCGTGTATGACAGTATCTTAAGTGAATTTTGGACCCCGATAATGTTGGGAATGCTGGTTTGTTTGCATACACAACTACTCAAACCTATTTTACCACGCAATTGAGGAGAAAAGGCCTGTCAATTTGAGAGCAACCACCTTCCAGACCTTGCACTTGACGAGCTGTCTATTCCCGGTGTGCCAGGCGCTTCATAAGTTCACGATTTTCAGGCTGACTACTCGCTTACTTACCATCCAGAACGTACTCTGCCAAGTTGTGGTGACTCGTGTTGTTAGGTGAGGTAACTCGTGATCCCATCATTTACAGTTCATGGCTGTACAGTGTGTGACTAAAATATCTGTTATATACAACCAATGTACACAATTACGTACAGGCTAAATATGTGTAAGTAATAACACGCTGCCTTACTTCAATACATTTACAAAATTGATGTTTTGAGGAAAGAGAAACTTAACATTTAATGCATTTGCTATAATTCAGGAAATTGACTAAGGGAAATGAATTTTGGGTACGACACAAATCTCAGACTATAATTTTACGCTGATTAATTGGAATCTAGTTACCAAACAGAATGTCCTTTGTTTTTTTAATGTCTTACTATTTCACCAGTTATTTGAGATAAATGCTGTCATTGTCTTGGTATTTCATGTGATTTGGGATGAAAACTTTATCAGGCATTTTAAATTGAAAAGTTAATGAGCTTGCAGGAAGCCTAGTAATTTTATTAAGAACATCAATGTTAAAAATGATCTGCTTACTAAAATCAGATTATTTTGATAACGATGTAAGCATCAACCACAAAATGAGAAAAGGATTTTTTATTTCAAAAAGGTTTTAACATCTTCATGCTCAAATTTATGATTATCATAAAGGAAAATATTTCTTACGTTTCATCATATTCCTGTAGGCCTACTTCCCCATCAACCTTAGTAGCTTTAATGCCTCGAAATAGTATTGATATGATTTGAGGATTAAATTGCTTTTATAGAATGACATTAGATCTGCATTTTTCCTTCAAGAAATTAATGAAGAACTTATTTAAAGTGAATGTAGTTTATTTTTAGCACCGCGTCTTACTACCCATTTGGGTTGTACACTTGTAAATGTAGTTGACCAGCTTCACGTTTTCCTGGTTGATTGTGTCTTATATTAAGAATTTGAAACTCTGTGTCCAAGAACGGGGTCTTATAAAACACACAGTTTTCTTACTTGAAGGACTTTTAATCTGTCTAACAGATTCTTTCCCATTTTTCAATAATATACTAATTTTTTTCATGTTCTCTGATACATCTTTCCAATTGAAAAAAATAGATTTGTTTCCGTCTCCTATACAAATTATAGGCGGCCAGATTAATTTGCTGGGATAATCATTATAGATAACTGTGTAGGGGTGTGCTTGGGGCCTCCTTTCAAAATACTTCTCTTCTCGCTTTCTAAGTTGTGTGCATGCCATCTGCTTTATTTTGAGATGGTCTGTTATTCATAAATTATGGGTGATTATTTTAAATGGTAGGACTCTTAAGTGCTTATAGGTAAAGTACATTTCCAAAATAGATCTATATTTATTCTGGCCAGAACAGTTGCCCGAATAGAATATAATTTATTCCTTGCTGCCACATTTTCAAGAAACAAATATACACGTACCCATATCACTTGCCCCTCTTTTGGTTATTCCCTCGTGCCATTGGAAGCAGTTGCTTGTCTTGTCCCGTGAGTTGCATATGGTACACTTGATAAGGTTCAAATTAATTTAATAAAAAATGAAGATATTTCTTGGCACGGAGCTGAACGACAGCATGGGCACTGGCGTCGTTAGAATTGTCTTTACTTCTGGCAACTCAACATTTCTTGGCACGGAGCTGAACGACAGCATGGGCACTGGCGTCGTTAGAATTGTCTTTACTTCTGGCAACTCAACATTTGGCTTCTCATGCACTCTTTTGTTTCATTTATGGAGTCATCAAATAATGTTTATAGTGCAGCATTTACAACTGTATTTTAGTTGTTAAATTCAGAGGAGTTCAAACACTGATCTATTATGGATTTGTGGAAACCTGAATTAAACTCACTATTGAAAATGTATTCGTACATATTGTATTTAAATTAGGTATGTTATCTCTCATGCAAGCTTCAACATAAATACTGTATCTCTTCAAGTTTCCCTATAAATATACTCCTTTGCTGTCCGACAAACAGTGATACAATTCAATTTTAGGGACTGTTTTGATGGGTTCCCTTCCTTCATTCCCTGCCATAGAGTTTTGTGATTTGCGTGTGCATCCATCTCTTAAATCTTGTTCAAACATACCGTCCTTTTACTTTTTACTTACTATACTCAGAGAATAATTATAAAACATAGGGTGTTCTTTATAAATAACTTACAAAGACTAAGTTTATTTACCTCCCACGTATAAGTAGTATGAAAAGTTCGTTAAATGCTATATTGCACTCTTAGCGATACTTGCGTGGAGACGTAATTAACACAAATTTACACACATGGTCCCTTTGCCTTATTTTATCCCCTATCTCACAGTAAGCTCTACATAAAATACCTCGCTCTTCTACAGAAATTCGTTCTGAACAGTTGTGTTGGCTTGGGTCTTACAACATTGGCCTGTATTAACTAATTGTTGATATTATTTTCCAAACTTTTCATTGAGAGCTTTTCTCCATGGCATTCTTGCTTCCTGAACAGATTTTTCATTAATAATTACGTAAATGTTAATTTCCAATATATTTGTTTTATCTGATGTACTTGCAGTTTGTAATAACATATTCTGCACTACCAGTGTTTTTATGGAGTTTTCATTTAGGTTTAGTCAAATCCAACGACGAAGATGATGATGATGATGATGAAGATGATGAAGATTTGTCAGATTCAGAATCTGATCGTGCATATATAACATCTCCAACACTATCGTCTGAAACAATGTTGTCATTCTGAAATATTAACTAAAATTACAGTTACTTTAATTATAAAATAATAATAATTTGGGTGAAATTCCATTTTCCTGAACAACGCCTTTCACTTGTCAATTAATAATAATGTACCTACCCGTCAAATGGTCAATGTGTTGTGGTTGTACTCACAGCCATAGTAGTATGTGGGCTAGTGTAACCACCAAGTAAGCAATCAATATGTGGCTTAGCCTTATTTTAGGCCAGTATTGGATAGTATAGGCTGGGTTTTATATTAATTATGCTATTAATTATTCTAAGCAGCCTCAAAAGTATATTGTATTAAATTATTCTAAATGTCAATCAATACTGTCACATTATATTCTACATGTGCACTTCAAAACAAATTAGGACTTAATGGTATTGTTCAGTGGCGTATTCCGAGAAATATTAATAGCTATGCTGTACACTAAACATTGCAGGGGAGATTTGGGGGCCGAGGACCCTCAACCACCATTGTCCAAGAACGTCAAGGGATTATTTCAAGGGATGTATTTGAAGTTGTGTGCCTATAGAACAGTGGCTCTCGAACATTTATTATTGCCCTTTAACTGTATGCTATCTTAGGAAATTTTGAGCCTCCTCTCCCCAACTCCTATAATCTCTCTTATTTTATTTATCCATAACGATGATTGACATCCACTCAAAATATAATAAAAGAAGCTCCATGGTGTCAGTCCGCATTCAGGCTATACCTACCGAGTGGCTACCAAACTGTTCGGGGAATTAGTGCCAATTAGTGCGAGCGGAAAAGAATGTGTTGCAGCTCCCTAGACATTGGTCAAGGTCATTAGAGCCTTCCTAGCTGGCCTTGCGGTTTTCAAGTAGCAAGCCCTGGGTTTCCTATTGTGCTAAGTAGAACCTTTTGGAAGAAGAATTACTTAAAACAGAATATTCTTGGCATATGAATCAATATTAGTTTTAAAATTAATAATTCATTACATGTATATTTATCAACAATTTAAACATTAGTATTTACACAGTTCGCACAGACAGCATTGAATTAAACAAAAAACTAGTCCATATAATTATGAGTATGCGGCGCAGGACTAGCACACACGGAGAATACGAGAATATGGTATTGCTATTTTTACAAAGAAAAGCTAGTATATGGATTGTATGTGATTGTACACAGTAGTTATAATTTGTGTGCTGATAGGCCTAAAATAAATTGATTCAGAGAGTGCCCGTCATATTATATCTCAAATGAACTACACCATTAAAATATTTCCACTGATTGACTGAAATTCTTCATTGGTCTTACTTATTGCCATCTCAACCATCAATGATACTCTACTACAACCCACGATTTATTAATATTATGCTTCACCATAAAATAATGACAAGCTAACTATTTCATGTGGAGTTGTACCAACTTATAATAAATAATGTTCAATACTATGACATTTTAAGATATTTTGGTGTAGAACTGATATTGTGTTTGTCTTTTCAATTCAAAACAAGGACAACATAAATAAATATATATATATAAATATATATTATTGAGTTTACAGCTCTGTATATATGATATAGAGAAATACTAAGACTTCTTTCTCAAAGAGTAAGCAAATTGGAATGCAATCAGGATATGTTGGTAGAGAACTAGAGAAAGTAAGAATTACGATGTATGTACATATATATCAAATTCATGCTTTTATTTTAGATGTCTTGTTATTGAACTACTTTCAAATGTTGTTTTGCAAAAGTTAAGTATATCCAGGATTTTGAGTTCCCAATCCCAGTTAAAGATTCTAAATGAGATATGCCTTAAAGCATGCCATTTAAGTGGATTGAACCATCATAAAGGAAAATTTGCAAGCTTACTACCTAAAACTATATTAACTAAAGCTTTAACATAATTAAAATACATTCTAGACATATATTTATTAAGTTATAAAGACACATATTAGTAAACAATCTACGTGAATAAAGTTACATAAAAATGAATGACCAGCAGTGGCGGCTCGTAGCTAAAATTAGTGGGGGTGCTGCTCCAGAAAATGCTTAGACTTTGTTTTAAAATTGTGTAAAAGGAAAAAAAAAAAAAAAA
>CABFOW010001897.1:24937-73201 GCA_902141385.1 Timema californicum
AATGAAATCCATTCTTCTTGTTTTAATTTGCGCAAAAGGCTCAATAATTTTCTCCTTGAACTCTGGATGACAATTGATGAAATTTTTCTCCATTGAAAGTACTGCAAGCACATTTAGGCTTTCTATTAAATAAAAGAACAGAAAAAAAATGAATAAAATAGAATAGCTGGAAGCAGAATAATAATATAACTCTACACTCTTCTACACTTTATCACATTCAAGAATATGGTAGATGATTTTTAAGCACAATACACACTGAGTAAAAAAAACTTCCTTCCATCATCACACCAGATCCGGCACTGCGAGATCAACAGTGCTCTCTCTACCTGGCGGGCCTTTCTCCCCCCCCCCCTCTCCTATGTTCGCATGAGCACAACAGTCAAACACCACGTCTCTGGAACTGTGAATCGCACAGTTTCATACAAAGATTTTTGTATCTTTGTCATAAACTGGGGGATGGCAGCTGAAGTAGTGACATTAAGCTTAAGGAATATATATTGTACTACAAAAATAAATAAGGAATTAAAGATAAGAGGGTTCATTATATTAAATGTTATCGATAATATCAAGTGGAAATAGGGGGTGCTGCAGTTCTGCAGTGCCTATACACGAGCCGCCACTGACCAGACATGTTTAATCCCATAGCAGCACGTAAAATAACAATAGTTATATAATAACTTGATTTATGATATTAAAAACCTCAAAAATATGGACATTAACTATGTTAATATGACATTAATATTACTATTATTTTATATTTTTAGATTAGGTAAGATGATCTCTTTGGGAAGTTGTGTTTTGGTGGTAGTCATCATCACTGCCAGTGTAGCTGAAACACTACCAATTAACAATGCAGGTAAACAATTTGTATGCATCTTTATATATTTTAACAATTTGGAGTAATCTCATTGTAAATACTTTTTGATTGGTAAAAACTGTTATCCTAGTCTTGAATAATAAAACTTGTTAATTCAAACCAGTTTTAAACTAATTTGGTCAAACTTAACGAAACTTTGAAATACACTCTTAAATTTTACATAAATCTTGTCATACTTAACTAACCTGTATAACTTATCTAATTTAGCTAAACCTAGCTAATTTTTTTACGATTTTCTAAATCCTAAATCACAAAAGAATCCCTCAGAAAAGGAATAGAAATGGAAGACATTCTAATCGCACAAAGTCAGTACTAGAACTAGAAAGTAAAACATTAGTAGGGCATATATTAAAAACTTTAACTTGAAATTAAAACAAGAAAAAGCTTTCTATATTATAATACTCATGGAACTCTACAAATATTTCATTTAAAGAGAATGAATTTCTTGTAAGGGTCTTATTTGTTATTAATATTATCTCACTTCCAAAGATCTCCGGTACATTGGAAAGCCAGTTATTATTTCCGAAGTTCGTCAGAAGAGGACAACCAATCCCGCAAGAGCTATTATGTACAGTGGTTACTTTGGTAGTCCCCAAGGTTACCACTATAATCCACCCTACCCAGGAAACACTTATGATCCTCAAGGAGCGATGGCATCTTTTGCAGAAGGTAAATGTTAATAGTTTATTGGGATGGTAACAATAATACTAGCAGTCCTAAGGAAAAGCGGTGTCTTCAAACCCATCATTTACTAATTTGTTAAATTAATCTTATGATACTAATACCATTTTTGTGTATTTTAACGTCCCCTATAGATCCAGATATAATTTCAAATATACTGTATGTATTAAACTATATGATATTGTCATATATATTTAATAAAATTGTAGATTTAGATAGTATAATACATTTTTACATGATTGCTTTGTAACTCCACTCTAAATAAGTCTCCATCTTCCTTATTTGTTTCGCCTTTAATTAAAGATACTAAATATTTTAAATATTAATATAAAAATTAACTAACAAAAGGTTTTCAACATATTTTTTCTAGGTAACACCGTGTCTGCACGGTCATATTATGGTAATGAATATCAGCCTAGTAATACTTATCCACACTGTGGAAATTGTGGCTACCCACAGCCTTCAAATGGTCAAGGTTATCCAAATGCAGCTCCTGAAAATACTGGGGAGGTTTTGCCACCAGGGGATGTCATTTCTACACAACAGCCAGAAGAACAATCAAAAGAGAAACCTAAGCCGACAGTTACAGGTGAACATTTTACATTAATTTAACCTAACAAGTTTTATTAACGTTTAAAAAAGGATATTGTTCTCTACTTTATAATAAACATCACAATGGAATCAAGCAAGGTAAACTTGTTACCTTTCAGGGTAATCTTTGTATATTTATATTCCTTCAATACCAAGTGAATGAATTGGTCCCTTTTTGGCGACTCGTCAATAAACTACCAAAAAGTTTAAATTACATTTTGTTTTTTAAAATTATGGTTTTTAAATTTTAGAATTGTTAGTGTATGTTATAATAAAATTATATTTACATGATATAATCAAATTAGATATAGTATTTATACATTAATTTGTTTCCATGATTTAGATGAAATGAATACATCAAGTTTATATCTAAACATTCTAAGTGGTTTTTTTTATCATAGTTCTGCAGAAAACAGCTAGCACATTAATCACACAAAACCTTCTAAAGTTAGTATGTACCTACTATTTTCCACAGAAAAATAGTAATTCTTCAATACTGTATCGAAACAGTAGTTTAAGTCCAGGGGTTTAAAAATACATCCTTAGATTTATTAACATTATAAATGAAAATTGTGAGCCTAGTAACTTTTTCTATAGGCTCCAATTAGGTTTTGTCATCTTAGAAAGAGGAAAGTAAAAAGAACGGTTTTATTAGCTTCTATTTTCTTCTTTACAAATTAATACAAAATTGCTTATTATTAATTGCGCTGTGATAAAGCTTTAGTACCATTTAAATAAACCTAGGCCACCTTTTCAGACTTTATTTTCGTTTATAATACTGCTTTATTTCAAAATCCTCTAAACTAGATGTGAGTATTTGATATTTTTTGTAGCACCTTTGGGTAGACAAAGAGTTGAATTATTTACACACAGATTTTCCATAGAATGGACAAAGTATGAATATATTATTAAAACATTAAGTGACCAGTATTAATATTTCCCTAAAGTTGAATAAACCACGGTCCAGATATTTATTTATTTTATATCTATTGTGAAAATATTAAATGTTTTACTATTTTTTCTAATTTTAAATTAAACTTTTTCATTTTGCAAATTAGTCATTTCGGTTTTGAATGGATAACGTTTTTTAAAAAATAGTATAATACAGCCATAATCACCTAAATTTATTAAATTATTATTATCATTATTATTATTACGTATATTATAAGCTAAACTAGAAGTGGTTAACTAAATGCATCTCTCTCTTTTTTATCACTAAAATAGACAGTGGCACGCTATATTGTAACTGATACAACATATTTATTTTGAAATTAATGTTTTTGTAGTTTAATTTAAATATTACGTATAAATATTACATATTTTTAATAGTCATTGCATTAATTATGTACACTTGTTTAAAAAGTACTAGTTTTACAGTGTCATTAAAGATGATGCATTGTCTATTCATATATTTTAGAAGGATTAATAATCAGATACCTTAGTACAGTCGATAGCGTGTCTGACTCATAGGCCAGTGATCCCGGGTTCGATTCCCGGAATGGCCGAAAACTTATAGTTGATGAAAATATGGGCATACCCTTTCACATCACTAGATTAACGGCTGGGGACTGGATGTTGTGCCTGTCCTAGTCTTAACATAGATTATTAAGCTGCGACAGGCCTAGCCAGCCGGTAGTGGGAAATATATGGCCCGGGCCTCAGGCTGGAAACACTCATGGATGTAAAAAAAACCTTTAATAAGAGCTATTAAACCCGGTAGGCTATTAAATTATATATTATAAATAAAATAGTAATCCCAACAATTCCAAAATTATAATGTAAAATGATTTTTGTAATGATAGTAAATAAATTTTGGTAGTTACATCCTATAGTGCACCAAATATTATATTAAACTATATTAGAGTACATTTTTTTAAATTTTAAATTTATATAAAATGTATTATATTTATATATAGAAACCTAAGACATTTTATATTGAGAAATATGAGTTATTTTAAGGCAAGGTGGTATTTTAATTTATTTAGTTATTTTATTTTTTAACAATTATTAAATGAAAATAGATCATGGTTTTAATAAACCCTTCTTATTTTAAAAATAACACTGGTATACTGATGTATGACACGTGATTTCGATGTGATTTTAATTTCTGATAACAAATTTTAAATGTCTAAGACAAGTGTTTAAAGAATTGTCTTGTTTGCTTATTCGTGTCAATTTTATTAGTCTTGTCAACTATTTATTTTATTAATTTAACTAAATTATATTAAAAACTAAAATATAGGCCCTAACACTTCCTTGTTTTATTTTCTATTTGCAAGTAAATCACTAATATATATGTAATTAAAAGGTATTATGTATTCAGGTAGGGATTCAGATGAAATCTATTTTAGAGAAACTTAGCAATAAGGCATTAGTCATTCCTTAAACTTAGTCAAACAAGTAACTTTTCAACTGATTATTTAAGTGTTCATTAGTTTTATGAAACTGATTATACAACATGCAACTGACTGTCAAGAGCTGGAAAACCTTTGTCACTGTTTTTTTCCTTCGGTCTGGCGATACAAATTATTCCTATAATTGATTTACGGCTGTTACTGCTATATCCATCCACCAACTTGTAGTGCCTTACTAAAACAGTTTGTTTCAACAATTCAGTGTGCTAACATCGGACTGTTACTTCTTTTAACTAAGAAAGCTGAGACTTCCTTTAATCTAAACATAGCATACAACAGTGGCTCTTACCCTCTTATTGCTCGTGACCCTCTGGTTTTTACTAACATATTAATCATTAAGATTTATTCTAAAACAGTGGCTTTATTTACTGATTATAACAACAGAAAAAACACAGATTAACCTACCTAATATGTTAACTAGTTTTTCTATTCTTGTTTCAATTGTATTACTTAATGTTATTAACATGCAGGAGTTGCTTCGGAGTCGATTTCGCTGCTCCACTTCAATACCTACCATTGGGAAAAATCCCTTTTCACATACATAATTATAAACCAGGGGCAGCAAATTTTGAATGGCGGTCGTAAGTAGATGGGTATTATTGGTACTATCCGTTATTTCTATTATCCGTGCTTCGCCTCCCCTCCATCACGCTGTAAGCTCGAGAGTCTACTGTACTTACATGCTTACGATAATCTAATTCTCTCTTTCAAAACGTTAAATTTAAGATAATTTACTTCAGCAATAAGCAAATAATATTTTTTATTAATTTTTTGAGGGCCCCCCCGGCTTACAAAAAAAATCTTTCACGGCTCCCCAGTTAATAATCGCTGTTGTACAATATCCATATTCCATAGTTATCTTCCGCCATCAAACCACTGTTTCACATTAAAGTCCTAATAGTTCCTAAATTACCCGATAAATGGACCATTGTTGGTCAACAATAGGAACGAACCGGTCTCTATGGAAAATGACAAACGAATTACTCCTCATCTTCCAGGGTGAGCTCGACGACTTATTAGGGTGCTTGAACTTATCTTAGAGACAAGCTGAATTACAATTACAAGGCTTGAACCTGCTGCAGAAGACTACAAATATTTTAATATTTCTCTACCGGCAAAAAGATATAAGTTCAGCTGGTTTACAGTACACTTACTAAAATGGTCGTGGCTGCAGTAGGACAAGATCAAAATACTGATTAGTTGCGGCTTTTCAGGGATATGGCTAAGACTAATAATTATTAATACAAACTGAAATCATCGGATACATTTAAAAAGGTTCATACCTATTATATAGTAATATTGATTTTATAATTATGTGAATACAAAATATAAGTTTTTTGAATTGAGTATTTGTTTATAACCTAAAGTGATAGAAATATTCTGATGACATATCTGTAAACAGCATAAAAATGCCCCACATTGTAATTTTTATAAAGGAGTACTACTAATAATATTTCAAATATGTAAGACATTATAAGAATGAGATGTAAGTTTGGTATAATTTCAATAACACTTTTAAGATTGTATACTATGGAAGACATTTATAAAAATTACCTAAAATCCTTCCAATTAATACACTGAATGATTATTTCCTTCGATTAACTTAATTTTGCACTAGATACTCCCGATGTGCAAGTGGCCAAGAGGAACGAGCAGCCCGAAATAGAAAACGAAGCACACATTCCCACTGAACCAGATATCAAGCCATCGAACGGAAACAACAAGACCATCGATATCCCTGATAGTCACAAATCAAAAACTCCCAGACTTGTTCCAAATTCACCTAAAGAAGATGATGATGATGACCAGGATTATGAAGAAGAAACCAATAATGGACCATCATCCTTTCCTGGAAAGAACGTCGGACCTGGCAAGAATTACAACTCCTACTTCCCTGTATATTTCGGACTGCCTGGATATGGAAGTAGAAGTCAAGGAGAAGGAGGACCTTTGAACCCGGGAGTGGCAACAGCCATTGCAAATAGTTTCAGCAATGGACGGGGGGCTGTCGCCACAAGTCACGCCACGGCATATGGAGGGCCCAACTTTGACAGCGGTTATAAAAAGGGGTAAGATAGCAATAACTATAAAATTAACAATATTCACAATCATATTAATATTACAACATTGGATAATTATATAAACATTCAAAGTTCTCTCACAAATGTATGATTTATTGTTTGATAAATAATTATCTCCACCATAATCAACATTTACAAATAAATACATAATATGTATAGAAAGGAGAAAAAGATTTCTAAGGAATGTTTATCAATCAAGTCATATTATTTTTATTTCAGAGTGGCAGATATAATGTAAAAAATATCATATTTGTACATAATAGATTTTTTTTACTTGTTATTTTACAGCTCCAAAGGACGTCCTCATCAGAACTAAAACTATGTTTAACACTTGAGTGTGCTAATAACATTCCAGAGGATATTTGAAAAAGTATATTTCTTTACAAAGTACGACAAACCTAATGGAAGAGGCTCAAAATAGTAACTGTTTATTCAAACTATAACAACGGAGGTGATAATAATTAATTAATTAAATGATACTTGATACTACTTTTATTTGGGAGTATTTATACATTTTTTTTCAAAGCATGTTATTTTTATGAAAAAATAGCTAAATATTTTGTATTCAGTAGAGTTTGGATACAAACTTATCAATGATTGAATACAAGTATGTCTTCTTTAAGGAATTCAATGTTATGACCCTTTAATAAAAAAAACACGTGGAACACCTAAACATGGTGAACCTATTTTTTATTACTACGGCAAAACACATTAACAACGACAAGCCTTAGCTATTTTTCATATAATCTAAAATAGTTTAGCAGAATTCTTTATTATATTTTTTGTACTCTTTGGTATATTGTGCAACTGTTCGAAGTTCATTAATAAAAATAATGTGGGTAAGCCGTACTGGTATTAAATGATTTTTTTAACAATGTTTAGGAAATCAATTTTACACTCGCGTAGAATTGATGTATTATATAATAAAGTATTTTACAGTTTTCTTATTTATGGGATTACAAACATTTTAAAAATATGTTAAAAGATCTTTTTATATTGTTTTATTAATGTTGTATTATATATACACGTCATTGGCAGTGATATTAACACTGTTTGTGTGTAATAAATGTTAAAACATTGTATTGTTTTACATTAAGTTAATTAACATATTAAAATATAACCATTTGTAATATGTTTGTTTTATTTTACTATTATTTACTTTAAAATGCTGTCATGAAACAGATTTTTCACTTAATAATAATTCCAACCAAACGTTTCCAACCACAATATATTTCAAATTAATGAATATTTTCAGAATATAAAACTTAATGTATCCACATGTTAGGAAATCTCCTCACCCACCTGGGTAGAAAATTATTTATTTTTTGTTATTGTTTACAAATCTCTGTCTGCAAACATGGTGCAACCGGGAGAAAGAAAGAATATTCCAGAACGATTTATTTAGAATTATATACCTGAAAAGAAGGCTTCTTTCCTCATTCGACTTCCAACCTTACTAAAGATCTCTCTATATTTCACTCGATCTTAAACGGTCCGCAATGCGCTGAGCTATCAGTTTAAGCTGTCATAAATAATGACACAATAACTCTGGGTCAGTTGCTTTTATAATTAAATAAAAATATTTTTCTTCAAAATGACTGCATTTAATACAAGTAATATAAAAATCTGGCCCCAATCATCATCACGGCGGATTCCAAAAAGATTCTTAAAAGGGACTACAACTCTCAACAACAGTAAGAGAAGCACATCACAAACTAATACTTTTAGTAACATATATTGTATTTTAGGGCTTGTATAAATCCGAAATTCTAGTAACACATTTGTTCATTGACATTAATTATAAATACATTTTAAAGATATTTTAAAATTAATAGTATATTGGTTTATGTTATATAAAATTCGAAATTTTACTAGAAGCTATACATAATATTAATCCCGATAAATATTACTTAACTAAATTTTAATGTATTTGTATTATACATTTTGACTTACTAAATATACTTGTGTTTGTCAACTATTGTTTCTATTTCTTAATTAATTTGTAAGTAATAGTGTTTTTCATTGATTAAATTTATAATTTTTTAACATGACAATTTGAAGATCAGTGAAAGATTCAAATAATATAAGTAAATATTCGTATTAAATGTAGTGAAAACCACAAAATTATAGTAATTTACCCTTTTTTTTGGTCAAGATAGAGCCAGTGTGATATCAAACAACAATTACATAATATGCAAAAACGAACATCCAAAATTATACATTTGAAGGAACCAAGGCCGTAGCCAAGGGGTGTTTTGGTGTTAAACCCCACCCCCCAAATTTGACAAAAAACTGTCTTACCTACGATTTAGACAAATCAATTAAATACAAGTATAATATAGCTTGTGACCACCATGTTAATGTGTATGTACATTTTAAATAATAGTTTGTGGTTTTGTTCATAATGAGTGTCTTGTACCATGTCTTAATACCTGTTAGGGCTATACCCTTGTGTACTAATTTACAAGTGGCTTATAATTTAGAAAGGCTTAGTTGAGAATAAGTCTATCTGCATTTGCATGGAAGGAGAGGGGAAAACCATTTAGGAAAACTACCCTCAATGCACCCGACCGGGATTCAATCCCAATCTCCCAGTCTTCAACATTTCATGTTGAAACTATTCAAGAACTCGTTGTAAATGAGTCAGCGAAGAAAGAAGAATCAGAAGGCGGGGATAGGATGAGTAGAAAAGGGGTTAAGGGGGTCGAATTATCCACCCCAACTGGTTAGTTTTCTAAAATATAAATAGTGGCAGTTTGAGAACTCGTTTTAGTAGGAAGAGCTGTTTAGAAAATACAAACATATTTGTTTGTAGTATTGCTGTATTATTAGTATTACTTTATAGATATTAATAATATATATCAAATGTGAACTCTGCAGATCACACGATTTGACGTATGGATACGTGAAAACTTTTTTAACTTACTTTTGCTACTGCCAAATAAAAGTCTTCTTATTTGATTCTGACCGTAGGATCTGTTTTCGGAATAGCTGGTCTACTAAACAGGGCACAAACAATCCCCCCACCTCCCGGTCCCTGCCATCTGTCACACTCTGTAACTTATATATATATATATATATATATATATATATATAAGTAAATGTCTTCAATACATTTGGTCATGTTGGAAATGTCTTTATTTGAATAGTGTACAGTTTAGGACTATGTCAGTAGGTGTAGTTTAATCTTGTATTAATTATTAAATCTCTAAATTTACTATAGAAAGAAGAAATCATCTCTAGACATATATAAGTTGGGTCAATGGTGGCGAAACCTTATCTATGT
Organism: Timema californicum; assembly: GCA_902141385.1. Taxonomy (NCBI): domain Eukaryota; kingdom Metazoa; phylum Arthropoda; class Insecta; order Phasmatodea; family Timematidae; genus Timema; species Timema californicum. Next base: position 34,868 of record CABFOW010001897.1, read on the forward strand.
AAAGGAGGTAGAGAATGGAGGTGTACTTTGTTTAGCTAAAAAATTGGTTTGATGTACTGGTCCTTCTTCTCCCAAGCCTAAGGAATTCCAGAAGATAGTCCCCCAGGAAATGTTTTTCTATTGGATGCCGGTATATAGTACGGGGGTTAAAGGAATCGACCTTGAACTTTATGATAAAAGGAATCCACTTGGCACAGTTGATGAATTGACAACCCCCTCAATGATTTTAGAGAAGGTGACCCTCAGTGCCCCTTCTGGGAGGGTCAGTACCCCCTTAATAAGGAGGAACGGTAAGTTTTCCCCCTTTTCTTATAAAATAGATTTTCATACGACAGAAGTATAAATGCAAATGTTAGAAATAATTTAATTTCCTTCAATAATGGTATTTTGAATATTTTGCGTAAGATTAACCGTTACCGAGATATGGAGCATTTTATGTTGTTTATTGTAAAGTGTAATATTCTTCAAACAGCACTAGTGTGTGTTATTACGACATGTTAACTAACAGTATAAACCCCCACCCCAATTCCACGTTCCTCCCCTCCACACCTCTGGGTGTTGAAAATAAAATATTTACGGACAATCGTGCATCTTTTTATAATAACAAGCAAGCCACTTTGAAAAGTTGAACTTGTTTTAAGAAATGATATGTCTTGACGGATCTTTAATTTATGGAAGTCAATAATATGTTTTACACTTTTTCTCATAAAAGTGCTGTAATTACAATAAAATTAGCAAATCACAAATAAAAGAGAAGTAAATTCTACACATCATTCGTCCTTAAATATGTTTTACATGTTGTAAATGAATACGTGTAACAAACTTCTAGATTATTCAGGGGATCCAAAATAGACCAACTTTTAGTGAGGTACTGTTGTCCAGGAACGCGCCATTTGCGCATTGCAGACTGGAACTTTATAAACAAAAACAAATGATAACGCTCTGCATTGTCACTTCATAATCAAGTGAGATGACTCGACCAATGTAACGCTCACTCTAAACGTTAAACCTTTTGCTAAAACTCCCAAATATCTCTTAATGTCTTGTCACAGTAGATCATAGATTATCGATTACGCTAACATGGTGTTAATATAGAGCGAGGCTCGTTGTAATGATAAATATTGCTCGCCAGCTTTATGCAGACCTTTTTCCAAACCATCCAGCTCCATCTCATACAGTGTTTACCAGAGTTTTTCAACGATTGAGGTTAATAGGTACTTTCACAGTCAACAGGCTAAACTTCGGGTTTCAAAGGGACTGCCGGATTTGAAGAAGATGTGCATCATAGGGTTCCATTAACAGTCGAACCATAGTAAATGACATGAGTGTTAACCATATGAGCGATCGGCATGTTTTGTATGAACAACAGTTCCACCCCTACCATCCGCAGAGTGTTCAAGCAATGAGTCCAGCCGATTTCTCGCTGGTTTGTGAAAGCTGTCTATTGAAAGTTGAATTTCCATCGCTTTCTCTGTTTACCAATGAAGCTTTATTCAACAGGAAAGGCATTTTAATCCCCATAACATCCATATTTTGGACAAAGAAAACACTCACGCCACTCTCTCCACTAGATTTCAACAGCAGTTCAGGATTTACTTGTGGCCGGGTATTTTCGACGGTCGTTCAATTGGTCCGTATCTTCTTCAACCTCACCTCATCAGCCCCGTTTATTTGATATTACTGCAAGAAATATTGCCATAATTGTTGGTAGACGTACCATTATGAATTGGTCAACAGATGTAGCTACAACATGATTGTGCGCCAACACACTTTTCACCCAATGTCTGAGACTACATCATCCAATTATTTGGGGACAGATGTATTGGTCGAGGAGGACCAGTAGAATGGCCTCTACGCTTCCTGGACTTAACTCCACTATATTTTTTCCTGTGGGGCCACATGAAAAGCCTAGTTTACGATACCTCTGTTGAAATATAGACCAGAATATCCTTCACAGGTGCAATACTCGAGTTGCAGTTAGTGGACGTCATTTTGAGAAAATTACTGTAGCCATCTGCTTTGGCATTTATAGACATTTTTATATGCAATGTAGGTTAATAAAGTATTATGAGAATTGCTCCTTTTACTGAACATATTAACAAATCCAGTCTGAAACGCGCAAACGATACGTTTCAAGACAAGATTTCCTTATTGAAAGTTGGTCTACTTTGGACCTTCTACATGCACTAATAGTTTGTAACATGTATTTATTTACATCCTGTATAATACCAAACAATATATAGCTTTTTTTATTTATAGACTTCGAGGATGCTTTGACATACTTAATATTTACAGGATATTTTTCAAAAAATATAGTCGTTTAAATAATGTCATAATTTCAATTGTCACTGCATTCCCCACTACAGTAACACAGAGCAGTGCTCATAAGCGCATAATTTCAAACATAGAGTCGTTCATGAGGAAGTGTCATCCATACTATCCGACAGCCATCTTCACCACTCTCACACCCATATGCTTTGGGGCTGGGTATATGTGGGACCATGAATGGGTTTAATGTTAAAATATCAGAATATACCTCTAAAGAGAGGCGTAAGACATGAAATATTGCTGAGGAGAAATTTACAATAAAATTGACTTATAAAACTAACTTAAACTACACAATCTAACCTCATTTCATGGATTTGCCACTTTGCTCCATATGTAGCCTCCTTGGTAGACAGCCCGATTGGTGTGTAAATAAAGTGCGTCCATTGTAGGGGGAATCACCTCTAATTGCCTGCCTTTCTTAGTAAAAATAATCTTCCTGCATTCATTCCCATTTTCCATGTGGCGTGTCTTGTCATACATTAGCACGCCTAACTTCTCCTCAACCACATTGCCGAACCAAATTCACCTTTTACCATGGCCAGAGACGTCGTTGTGGGCTCTGGAAAGGGTGTCCAGGTTTACCAAGCAGTTTTATTTCCCTTGCTGCTGAACTGTGACACTGTGTTACAGCCAGTAAAGGCGTGGGGCATAGGTGATGCAGCTGGATTCTCTGGATCCAAGTCCAAGATCTTGTGAGCTGATACAGTATGGTGATGTTTCCCAGTGCCAATGGACACCCACAACTCTTCTACATTCTGAATATGACTCATGAAGCACACATAAAAAACAAGTACATCAGTGTCCACAGTTCTGATCATAATTTTATAAAAATCCCTGAGATGCCGCATATGTAGCATAGACTATAGGTCTGGTATCAACCTACTCATGTTTACAGGAACATAAACTAGTCATATATATACGTTCTGAAGAAGTAAGCACATTTGAGTTCAGTGTAGAGTACACCTCTTTGTCAAAATTTTAGCTAGTTTTGTGGTGTTCCTTCCAAGAAATTTGAAGAGTTCTTTCTTGTTTTCATTGTCTTTGAAAAACTTTACCAATTATAAGATATTTTTATAGAACTCGTCACATGTATTCTTGTCCCAATGCCTCGTTTGATCCATGTAGCGTTCTTGAGACTCTCTACCAAATACCTTTCCCAAATTATGTAAAGCATTTGGATTGGTTGAACATAAATGTACGGGAGATACACATCATACACTTAACCTTGGAATATCAATGCACTTCTGGGCTGAAGCATATGAACAATTTCAGATTATTACATTGACTGGAAGCAATAGTGATCTCTTCTCAGATGTTGAAAGGAGGCAGTGTGTTTGATCTAACTTCGAGGAGCATAAACGAATGTCACCAATTTTACCCATGAATATGACTTAAAATTACTTCTTTGCTTTGATGTGGTGATGTTACCTATCTACGCTAGTGTATTGTCTACCTAAACTAGGCTAGAGATTTGTTAAATACTCAGCATTATTAATTAAAACAAATTGGGTTGGGGTACGAAAAGGGAGGGGGGAGTATTATAGAAGCAGGAAAATTAAATCCTTGTGACCCTTCCTCTCTTGATATTCCACACACACCAGGTTACAACAGTGCCGTTCCTTGCAAAAAAAATAATTGTAGGTATAATTTAAGGTTTGGTGGATAGAGAGGGTGTGGGTGTGTAGATACGTGTTAGGTAGCACATCGTAATCACACACTACTGCTGTTTAAAGAATACTATACTTCACTGTGCAACAACATTAAACAACATTATAATGCTTCATATCTCGGTAACGGTTACTACTACACAAAATAGGAAAAATACAACTTTTGTGGTAAATTTAATTATTTTTAACTAATGTATTTGAGTAGTCCATTTGAAAAACCCGTTATGTCCAAACAAACAAAAATTTCAGAAACAGCAAAACACTGCCATTTCATTTGTAATTGAGATATATATATATATATATATATATATATATATATATATATACACATATATTTTTTTAAAATACTAATTATTACAAGCTATATATTGACCAAGGGATAGCAAAATAAAAATGATATAACTCACGGAAAATAAAAAAAAACTCTTGCAGATGACGAGTTTTGCAGCATTCTGAAGGACATAATGAGTTTTGCAACAGTATTAGAAATTTCACATTTGAAAATACCTTGAAAAAGTATTCCATCTTAAAGGGCAATTAAAAAATTCCATGCAGATCAAACTAACTTATTTTTTACAGTAGTTAAACTCATATATTTTTTTTATAATTTAGCATGATGTTAATATTATTTATTCAATAAAGTGGTCCTACTCAATGTTCTCAAAGCTCTCCCTTTTCCATTAATCTTCTTTTTATACAACCAGCCCTTCCTCTTCCTCCAAACTTGCTCCAATATCTGAGTTATATTCATTTGTCTCATTCATAGCTTCTTGTTTTTCAAAAATGTCTTTAAAGAAAATCAGTTATTCCTTCTCCCTACAATTTGCTTGAAAGTGTTTAGTCAACAGGGTATTCAAGTCTTGCAGTTTCTCTTTCTTCAGAGTTGTGCCTTCCTCTGTTACTGTAGGTGCAATGGAATTTAAAGGTTTGCTTTTTCCTTCGCCCATGTTCAAATTGTAATTCACCTAACCTCACACCACAAAGCTCTTTGTGTTTGATTTTCGTAGAATTATCCTTTTTCAAGGTTTGAGCTTAAAATGCCATGCACAACCTGAGACACCGTCTCTTTCCACTCTAACACAGGGCAGTCTTTTCCTAGACGGAAGACAGTTGCATGGGATCCAATAATGTTTATGTAATCTTTGTCGGTTAGAAGAGTAGAATGTTTCTTTACTTCAGATTCAATATGGCCAAAGATCCTGTCTGGCGGAATAAACGAATGTCCCACTACTGGAAATATTATCTTTATTTCTTTCACCGAGGATGGAGCATCTTGTGATAAAAACTTTCCCAACATACCGATCAGAATCTTGTTCTTGTTTTGGCCTCCACAGCCGTCGGCTACCAATTTCACAGTATGGTAGCTTGAAAGATCTGTGGAAGTCAATCTGTGGTAAACGGCCGATGCAACTGGGTTAGAGCTCTTTTGGTATTCATTTTCCAACAAAACACAGCCGAAAACGTTATCTTTGTCTTGAGGATCTTTAGAAGAACCCTGGCAGATGGTAAAATTGTATATGTACATTTGGCGTAAGTAGTACGCTGCTTGGTCGGGTATTTTGGGAATGGATTGATTTTTCTGACAGTCAAAACTAAAAGTAATTTCGCCATCATTGTGTGCAAATGCTCGTAAAATGCATCTGCTCTTTTTTTTTTGTGTACAGTTAATTCTGTTTTTAAGTCTTGTTTCTTTTCTGCATCACTACAAGACTTTATTCGTTCAGTGAGAGAGAGAGACACTGAGAGCAGCAGTCTGTGGCAGGAGAACCAAAGCTAATATTGAAATCATTATCAAAAATACATCGGAAAAAATCATACTTCACAGCTAGATCTGTACTACACGATTCTGGATATTGGGAACAAAGTTTTCTTATACTAAGCTCACTCGATATATACTGGCGGGTTGTATTATTGCTTCGGCAGTAATGGGACTCTAGTGCCTGAAAAGATTCAATGAAGGTTTCCACAGCTTGTTTCCTTTCAGAATAAATCTTTGATTTACGGTCACCTCTTATCTGTTCAGCTGGAGCGTCGCCTGTCTGAAGGAGCCTTTTGCACAGTAATTGGACTCTGTCTCTTGATACACTCAAACTGTTGATGAAGAGCTTTTTACACACAGGCACATTTTCAACTTTTCTGTCTTTCAAACACGGTATGAAATATTTTGTAGTTACCTTCTTTTTGTATTCCATGTTACCAATGTGAGATCTTTGACGATTGGGAGTTTCTACTGTGACATGTCGTAGTATGAAATTATTCTGTGCTTGCCTGTTTGTGTTAGCATAAAACCTTTGATGAATCCGTCTTACATCCTGCATTGTTGCATCACTGCAGTGAAAAGCCTTTGCAGCCTTATGTTGGCAAGAGGGTCGCTGAGGGAATGAAGATGCTTAGTGCCTTTAACATAAGATTGTCCAATGTTGTTAAGTCAAAGCTACCTAGCTAGATGTGACCATTCTTAAGTATACTAATGAAATAACATCTGGACAAAGTTAAAAAGTTTTATTTAGTAGTAGGCCTACCTCTTATACTGTGAAATGTATAGTTGAAAAAAATACTGCCGGAGTTTAATTGCGTTATGCTCACAGACAACCCGATGGCAGGAATGTGTCAAAACTCCTGGCTTGGTTTAATTTGAATAAACTTATCCCTGGCGTAAGCATTGTTTGTCTATTACTGAGTGCTAAATAACATTATTAAACTAGGAGGGTACCGTAATCTAAAATAACCACATAGGCCTAATGCACATGCTTTAAAAACATTATTATTTTCACTAACAACCAATTAGGCCTGAGGTCCTGAATTACAGGACAATGCTTATATATTGACCTAGTTTTCCTTATTTAAGACGTATGAAACTAATTAGTTGGGCTATTGAAAATTCATAATTAAATGATAGTAATAATTGTAATTAGGTCAATGGACAAACATAAAACCTATAACACACAAACATGACATAGGCCAAGCCAGTTGTCTGGAATATTAACCTATATGTGTTAAAATGTTGAAACTAAAGTGGCAAAATAAGACACAAACTTACCTCATTCGTTTGGCAACATTCCTTTTCCAATTTTAATTATTTCTTCTCTTGACATTTTCCAAACTGTGAAGGTTGTGCTTGAATAGGGTTCATGGTTTAATAATAACTAAAAATTAAGTATGTTCAACCAACACAATGTTTTGTTCATGAACATCAAAATTCCAAAGATTGGCAGTAGTGCCAAGCCAGAACTTGAAAAATCTCATCTGTAATAATAATTATAAAATAAAAATACAAAACTATACAGAAAACTAAGTAGAAGTAGAGCAAAGTTTAGTTAGGCTGCAATACATAAAAAAAATAACGAGTGTTACAACAGTTTCAATCTTTATTACAGAGCACTTCTGTGGGACATGACAAATTGTGCAGCAGTTTGTTTTGATTGGACAAAACGGGTTTTTAAACATTATGGCTACTGGACTTGACGAGCTTTGCTGCAGTTCATGATTTTCAACACTCAAAAAAGGACGGGAAAAAAGGGTTTTGCTTTGTTTATGTATTATAAGATGGTGTATAAAGTGACCGTGATCAAAATGGCTGTGCCAACTCGATTTCGATATTTCGTGGACATAAAAAAGTTTTGCAAATGGACTACTCATTTATACTTTTGTCGTACGAACAGCTATTTTTGAAGAAAAGGCGAAAATTTATTGTTCCCCCTTACCAAGGGGTTACTGGCACCCAGGGGGGCACCATCCATAAAATCATTCAAGATAGTCCAAATATCAGCTGTACCAAGTGGTTTGCTTTTATCATAAAGTGCAAGGTTAATGGCAATGTTTTGCTTCTAGCCACAGTACTAATAGAAGAGGTCCTCACCTGGAATATTTTTTAGATAATATGCTTCTCTAGAATATATTTAAAGTGGTATTCCCTGATATAATTTTAAATGAATATGCACCTAGAAGTTATTTATAACGGTTTTCACCTGATATTTTTTTAATTCCATGTCTTTATGGATTATTTTAAGTTTTTTAAACGTATTAGGCCTATATTCGAAAATATGGGACGAGAGTGAAATATATCTAGATAGGATGAGGGTTGGTGGGGGATTCATTCCAGGGCAAAAAACTAGTGTATGAGCGATCTGTCTCTTTAATGTGGTTAAGACTAACAAAAAAAAGTAATTTAATTCCGGAGGACCAGTTTTAGTTACACTAAAACAGAGACGGGAGTTGAACGTTGAGTTTTAATAAAAAAGATGTACTGTGTAGAGCCTACCTTTAGGGTTGTCTTGACTGGAGATTGGAGAATACCTGGGAGCGATGGTCTTGATCTTCTTGACCCAAAAATGGTCTTTTAACGAATATTAGTTTGCGAGAGGAGCTCCCCTAAACACTCGCGTTTAATGAGTACATATTATATATATTAAAATAAAAACACATATAGAGAACATTATAAACTTATAGTTTATGAAGAGTCGCGAACTAAACTCACTTTCCACAGAGTATTTTGATGGATTCATTTCCAAAAGAAACCGAGCAAAAGAGGTTCACCGAGTTGTGCTAGAGATTGGAATTCAATGACCACTGTTTTAGACGGAATAAGCGACACGTGTTGTTATGGTTGACTTGTGAGTAGGAGGATAGAGGGGTGGCTAATTCCAAGAAATCTGCAGTTGAGTTCGGGGGAATAGGGGAGGAAATAACCAAGTGAGACTAGCGAATAATGAAATATGCAACAAACTAGTGAATCATGAAATATGCAAACAACTAGTTTAACAGTGTAGGGCCCATTAGCCCCTTATACCTTTGCCACCTCTTATGCCATTATCTAATAAGTGTTTAATACACTTTTTTAACATTGAGGGAGAAGGGGCTATATGAGTTTCTAAATGTTATTCAAATTGTTTGCACTTAAAGTATTTAATCCCTGCCATTAAACTCCTGATAACTTCTAGAGTAATTTCATATTTGAAATTATTTTTTGCCCATGACCGTTGAGAGGCTATGCCCCTCAAATTAATCTCCCCCCCCCCACCTAAATGTTGGCCTTGGATAGGAACGATAGAATACAACCAGCCTTGGGGGCAGTATGTTCTAAGGAGCTACTGCCACAGATGACTAGACTGCCAATGACGGAGAGATCGATTTTCAAATCTCAGTCGGGTGTACTGAGGTTTTTTTCCAAAATGGTTTTCCACTTTCCTTCCACGCAAACGCGGGTAAGCTTCTCATAAATATAGCCTTCCTAATCCTTAAAACGTAATTAGTACATAAGCGTATAACACGAATAGTTATTAAGAAGCAATGCTAAAAATAAAAAAGGGACAAAATACAAGTCTTTGCTGTTAGCATAGGCAAGTTTCAGCTCAAAAGTCCGTCATTTCAATTATTTATTCCATATTTAGTTCACAATACTGGTCAACTTACTTATTATAACAAAAAAGTTTTAAAACTTTATACATCTAAATTATTTAGTCATGGCTGTAACAAATGTTAAAAAATTGATTGTCATTTTAAAATAAATTAACTTTGTGTTTGTTGCTTTTATGTAAATTTGGTTCAAATTTTTTCATTGGTAACAATATATATCTTTGTGCCTCTTGTACCTATAGTCCAGTCATTTTAGACATATTTTTTGCAAATAGAGTGAAATATATATATATATATATATATATAACTTGATTTTAGTATACATGCTCATTTAGGTGTGTAATTTAGCATACTAAAATTCCTCATAAATATCCTGTGAGTTTCCGCTGCTGTGACATTGAAAATACCTTGAAATACTTTTTTTTGCGTATGATTAGTGAACAGTGGCATCTAGAACATTATGTTATCAAATTATGTTGTAAATTCTCTATATAAAAGGTACCCATCACTTTTATCATCAATCCACTCCTTCCCCTTCAAAATATCAAAGATTTAAATTCTTTTTTTAGGAAATCGTAAACCAATGAGATTAGAAATATTTCATTAACAAAAGTGTTTGTATTCCCATAATGTTAAGATGTTATGGACTTGAGTGATAATAAATAATAATATAATAAGATCTAATAATAATTATGATGCAATTAGTATGAATTAGTATAATATATGTATTGAATACCTATGAAAAAGTGAATTCAGATATCAGTCTTTTTGATGCTTCATCAGATTATTTGACCCCCATATCGTCATAACTTAGCGTTTCATTATAGGGTGAGAACGTTACGTCAGTACTCGGTTCGTTATCATTGTCATTTTCCCTATCACTTTCATTGTTTCTACTGTCATATTCACAATCTTCCTCAAATTACGATTGCCATAAACTCTTTTGAACGTCTACTTCCTCAATATCATCGACATATTCCATCTCCAACTCTGGTCACCCCGATTTATTCCAAGAAACTCCAATGCAGTGAACTCAAGTGTGCGAACAGTTTAAACCTATTTTACGGCATCTACAGGCTTAACTTCATCTTTTCAAGCAACCACAAAAAATTGAGTCTGATACCTTGTGTGGTGCTGGCCCTAAGGTTGATGCAATTGGAGATAGGTGCGATTATATGTGCCAACCCCAGTTTTGTGGAAGAAGTTTATTAACTTGCCATAATTGCACTTGATGGTAGACACGAAGGCTGTGCAATTTTGCAGCGCCTTGAGTAGGCGGCAATGCCGATAACAGTTTTTTCCCCTTATGCAACATCTTTATTGAAGCAGATAAAACGATTTCTGTTTAGTGACTCGGTTTGTTTGTTTGCACCATAAAGACCAAGGAAAATTGTTGTCCTTTGGTCGGAAAATTTCTCTTGCGAATCCTTTTATTCTTTAATAGTGTGAGCTACTTTGGAAAGATTGTCTCTCTTTTCCAGAACTTTGTTTAATGCTATTTTCCTTTTTGTGAAAATAGCTGAGGTGTAATCGCAGACTGAAAAAGCGTTCAGGAATAAAATGTTATCCTTAAGGAGAGGTTTATTATTTAAGCTATATGACGAATACAGTTTGGTTTGAACCGTGCCTCTTCCTGGTTTTACAAAAAATAATTCAGGTGTATCAGGGGTAAGTGCTGTCAACAGTACCAGGAGGTCAACATAATCTCTGACTATAACACAGTTTTCCTCTGACGTTGAACAATCAATTTCTGTTTGAATAATATGCATATTTGCATATTCTTCTGATTGCTATACCTCAACGTCATTTTTAATCAATTTTCCCATAGGCCTTAGCCTTAGGCATAGCCTTATTATTATTATTATTTGACAAGAAGTTATCTTGAGCCGCAGTCATATGTATGTCCTCATGAAATTCTATATTTAGAAAAAACTTTTGTAATATCTACGAGTTCTTTCAGCTGCTTTGGTATTACAAACATTTTATGAATACCCATAAAAACAATTATGCATTTTCTTACTAAGTGTTTTTGGACATAATAAATGCATGCTTCTAAAAGAATCATGTAGGTTCTAACAGCGGGCCACACAACACGATTTAAGAACCAGCTTCCATCAATAATGTAAAAACTGCCTAATGGGGCTGCATTTTCCATCTTCTTTTCAAATATTGAATATAATGCTGCCTTATTTGTTTTTATCATTCCGTTCTCATCAAATAGAGGTAAAAGATAAGGAAATAATCCAAACTCTAAATAACTTTCTAACTCTTCTTGTGAGTTAAGGATAACAGATATGTTCTGAAAAGTTTGCAGAGGTTCAACAGTTACACCATGGTCGGGGATTTTAATGGAATTATTAACCATTGCTAAGGTCTGCACACTGTCTTGACGTGACAGCTTAACGTCAGCAAATGTGTTCCCATACATTTTCTTTAACGTTCTGCAGCCGACACTGTAGGTATCATGGCAGTTGATTTTCTCATCTCCCACAATTCTACTTGAGATTGACATACACCCGCCAATGAAGGGGAAAGGTGCATTTACTTCGTCGCACTATGGAGTATCCTTGTAATACAAACTGGGCACGTTCTTCTTCGTCCAATTTCGTTTCCAGCTCAACCATATCTTGCAAGTTTATTTGACAGGATTTTGCATAAGTAAAATGACCACTGGCGTGAAAAATGGCAGAATGTTTCGGATTGTTTCCAGGTGAAATTGTCTACCTATACTTCGTTCTGCCAATATAATTTGACATACCAACGTTACCATCCGGAATTACCGACACCACAGCTGCGCTTTTGGATCATTTATTTCCAAGACTAATAATCCATATTTAATTAAATTACAATCACCTCGTGAACTTTCCTACAACAACAAAAAACTGCGCGTTTATTAATAATCCTAATTGAACAAGTAAATACATGAAATAATAATACAAGGGAAACAAATTAGTATGCCTGGACTAGAATTCACTCCAAGTGCGCAGTAAATACTGATCAGACGAGACGTTTTCTTCCATTTGCCAGAATCAGCGTGGGAGTGAGGGAAATTTTTGGGGTTTTCGAGGGTGAAGGAGTGGACTGGTGATAAAAGAGATGAGACCCTTTTATCTAGGAAATTAAGTTTCCAACACATTTTGTATTGAACATAATTTTCTAGGTACCACTGTTCATGAGACATAACAAAAAACAAATTTCAAGGTATTTTCAAGGTCACAGCAGTGAAAGCCCACACAGTATTCATGAGGACTTTTAGTTTGTTAAACTACACGCCTAAATGAACATATATACCAAAATACAGCTATTTATAATTTTTTCCGCTATTTTTACTATAATTGCTCGACTACTACTGTACCATATATGGTTTTAACTTAAAAAAGTTTTAACAAATAAACATTATTTAATATATTTGTTCAAGTACTGTACATTAAAATAAAGTTAAGGTACATGAGAAAGTAAAGACTGCAAATTTCTGAGGATATAGTTTAAAGTTGAATCGTCTTATGAGATCAGCGGGAAACGTTTTTGCGTATAAAGGACAAATGTGAGTTTATTTGGGGTGGAAAACCATAGCTGTCAAAGAATTCTCCCACGCCATTTTTTGGCGATAAAGATGGCGACCAAATGCGTCGCAGACTTGGTGAGCGGATCTGTGTTGATGATTAGAGCAGCAGGTCGCGATATTCTTGAAGGTACTTGATCAGCAGGGAAAACACCCGATCGTACATAACGGAATAACGGATTTGTTTTCAGCGTACGTCTCATGATGTGCGTAACCCTTTCAATCATCCAATCTCGAAGCCACCAAACAATGGAGGCTGAATAGAAATTCCAAACAGAACTATTTTACATAATCTTGGTGTGCCCAATTTAAATATTATCAAAGACGAACAGCCTCTGTCGTACAGATATACGATTGGTGTTGGCACGTATTTGGCTAGGCAATTTTTCTTTTCTGCTCTTTGACGTAGATGGTTTCTGCACGCAGTGTGGCACGGGAGCTGAAGGATTTGAGCAGGCTGTAATCCAAATCACCGCTATCCCAGGGAATCCCATGCAGTTTGATGACGATATAGTTGGCTTGCCTTTAAGCAGCGGAGGAAAGTTTATCGATTGACTAATGGGGTTTAAACACCCGATGTTGACTATAAACACTTTGCTATCGTATATGAAGCTCTGTAAATCCACATTGGCTTCCGTGATTTAAATGACGGTGATAAGAGGCGGGAAATCGCTTATATTAACTACCAAAATCAGTCAAGACGTTTCTGTCTTTTTAGATGGTGATGATTTTGGCGAACTCGTCATACGCCATGCAGTTGATGGTTTCGGTGTGTGCATTGATAAGGCTCACTTCCATTCTCAGAGAGCCCTGCCACATGAAATTCCAATGCGATGTCATTTGAGCGGACAGATTAGATGTGAGGTCTAAAGCCATGAGATGGTATACCTTAGGGTGGCACCTCGATTTATGTCGCTACCTTTGTTCAAAAAGTGGAAACCCGTTCCTGAAAAAATGTGTGGTAGGACATTACATAATTTCCGTTAGAAAAAAAGGGCTGTAACTGTTTTAAAGGAAATTGTTCCCCATCCACGTATAACTAGAAATGATTCATGGCATAGGTTTGAAAATTGAATGAATTCTTGGTAGCGACTCCATTTAATACTAATGGACATTATACATACATATTATACATTGTATACTAATCCTATGATACATCGTTTAGGTTACTGTTCCGTGAATAAGTTGTCCAGTGATTTCCTTTGCACACTCGTAATAAAAGGGAGTATTTGTATTTCAACGGGGTTAATGGGATACTTTTCGTGACTGACGTTTATTGCTTTGGCATGTGCCAAAAGTATAGAAGGTATTACTTTGACGCGTCAAATTAGAAGACAGGCTTAAACGATGTGAACCTTAAAGTGTAGAATTTCAGGGTCAAACATAAGACTACACCTATATCTAGAACTGACCAATTTGAGTCTGAGTTTGGTACCGTTCAAAAGGTATTTAACTTGGTTGAACACATCCCCGTTTAGATACCCCAAAATATCTACTGTCTTACTTTTTCTAGTGAGACTTCGACGAACCTCAAATTCCTTGTTGCTGGCGGTAGCCCCTTTAAAGGTACCGGGGATATCTGTGAACCACAGACAACAATTCAAATGTGTTATTTTGGATTCACTGTTGTTATTGCGCAGCGTCTCAACACATGATCTAGAAGCATGCGTGTTTCTGGGAGGCGAGACTAGTTTTTTGTATAGAAATACATCCCCCTGTGTGAATAGCGAATTTAACCAGTTTGTGACGGGAAAGATTTGATCCAATTCGGTGAAAATACTAACATTGGGGTTCATGATATCCGCACTGAGATAGAGCATGGTCTGTGAAAGATCGATATAGAACTCGCCTTGACCGGTAACGGTAAATTAAATGAGTGAATCATCGGTGAGGGTGTACCGGGCTCACTAGCCCTAGTCCCGTACAACCCAAATCAACTGCCACAAATGACTGTCTTGAAATAAAATGTACATGGATTGCTGAAGATATGGTCATAGCTATACATGCCTGTGTTACATACCTCGCCACAACAATCACTTCACTGAATACGAGCTCCTTTAGACGCTCCGCCAGTAATTCAGTTTTCACTGGCTATGGTGTTCGTGCCAAAAGTGAGCTTCATGGAACTTCATTCCCCCCACTACTCTTCTATAGTGCGCCGAGCTCTGGCGCTATAAGACATCGTGGATTCAGGACAAGACGATATTACTTCATTGTTATCCCAGGATACAACACGTCACACGTATCTTCGATCAAGACATTTACGACTCCAAGGAGGAAGGAACAATGGTACCAAGAGACTCGCTCGATTGGCGGAAGAAGGCTGCCACAGCATTGTAATCAATTATTCATAGGGAGTAGATGTCTGTAATGGCCGTGGTTAGGTTTTAGGAAAAGGTTACTTGTTTAAGAGAGCATTAATAACTCTTTTGTTTTTCATGTAAATGTGTTTTAGTCTTATACTTTCTTTCTCGTAGTGCTAGCCATTGGTGACGTTCTTTGTCACTGGCATATGCTGGGTCCTTCAGACCTAAAGTTTAGGTAGTAGTGTGTCCCACTCTATGGCCCACACGACCATGTCGTAGACAGCAGTGCCTTCAGACAAAAGGGGCTGTTTAGGATGTTCCAGACTTAGCAGTGAGCCTTATTAGGTATTGGTCAGCTCTCCTTGAGTTACTCGAGGTGCTTCTTTCCATGATTGTTGTTTGCCTTATTTTGGTGATAACTTGTGGGCTCTTTGCCCGTCAGGCATGGCTCACGTTGGCAGAACAATTTAATTATTGTTGTTAAACTCGTGTGTCTCTTTGACCTTCAGGCATGGCTCGCGTTTGTAGAGCTATTTAATTTTTGTTGTTTGTCCTGTTGTGGTGCTAAACTTGTGGGTTCTGTTGCCCTTCAGGCATGGCTAGAGTTTGTTAATAATTTTGATATCGTTATTTTATGAGGACGTGTCTCCCCTTTCTGGGATTGATAGTTTACTGACTTGGGTTTGATCACCCCGAGTCTGGCTCAGACCAATTGGTTATTTGCCGGGTCATTATTATTAGCCTAGAACCCTGCATTGGAACTTTTGTCTACAGTTTAACCGGAATATGAAAAGCCGAAATAAACACTGTATAGCTTGTAACTATTGCAACTGAATTGAAATTAATAATGCTAGCATCACTTGCATGGGTAGTTTTCTTCCCGTATAGTAAGACTGCTAGAGTATTTAACCGAGTTAACTTGTTAACTTATAGTGTAGGGTATTCTTTTAAGTGTAATTGTTTATTGACTAAAGCGGTATTATTGTTTCTAATAGGGAGGCTACCCATGCCAAGCACAATCAGAGATTTGCCTGTGTTGTACTAATGTTGGCGTTTCCCACCTTGAGAACTATTGAGTGGGAACACTAGATAAATCGCCTAGGAGTTATCAATTTTAAGGATTCATATTTAGCCTAAACCTTCACTAACTGGATAGTACCTGTATTATTTTTAATGTATGTGTTTACGTACCAGGTGTTAAAATAAATTAAACCTACGGTGCGAGAGACGATACAGGTTTGTACTGGAGCCATTGTTCACTTTCAAGACTGGTTTGTGACTGTGAGACAGTAAAAAGAGCTCACTGCTGGCACACTCGCAGGACTGGGGTTATAGAAATACATTTCAACCGCAAATATCTACCACTTATTTCTTCATCTTCTTCTTGGTGACCATTTTACGTTGGGCAACAACTGAAGACTGACGTCACTGATTCTTACGGCGCCCTTTATAGCCCGAGCTGAACATCAGTGTGTCAATCTTCTGCTCCGCCAATTTAAATTACTTCTTAGGGCATTGCGACTGTGTAGGTGGTTTGGGTACGGCCGTCGTATCTCTAATGGATACCAAGTGTTTCGGATTCACAATAACTCTTTAGGAACTTTTTTTTGAGCGTAATGAGAAACTCTTGCCACCCTGACGGTTTGCTGTGTCTTCTTGCTCTGATCAAATCTTCGACAATATTGGATCCACGGAGATGCATTTCATGAACACTAACATCCCCGTTTGCGTCCCAAGAGATACCACTTCTGGAAATAACATGTTCTATTAAATGTTCTGGTTTTAACGTGCCTGTACGGGTACAGTATTAAGTACCGCAGGGATGGGAACTACATACACCTCAAGGGTGGTTGTGGTGGTATTTTCAGGAGGTGGAGGGTTCTGACTAAAATGGAAATAGCACTGTAGCAATTGTTGGTATAAAGTTCACTTAGTCTTGTCGTCGAATAGTGAAAGAAGGATTTTTTTTCCATTCCCTTGTCTATCTCAAAGACCATTAGACTTTTAGGCGATGCCACTTGTTGGTTGTGTTACTTGTACCGGTTTACTGTTTCCGGGGACACCAATATAATCTTTTTCGTGTGTTCCATTATCTACTTATTGATAAGAAACAGAAGACACCATTGATTAATGGGGCTAATATTATGGGCTTAAACGCTCTTCCTTTCTGAACTAGTATTCGTCTCTCCTTTTTCCATCCCTCTCCTCTTTTAACCAACTTGTGCCACACTTGCTTATTAGCACGTTACTTTATCTTCTGCAGATTTTTCAACGGCACACTCCCTTTTAAAGTGTTGTAAGCACACTCGCAAATAGTAATGAGTTTCTTGTCTGCCGTTTTAAGCAACAGCAGCTGTTTTTGCTGCGGGCTTATACAATTCATCCCACACCACAGAGGGGCTTCCTTCAACACCTTTGGACTCACGGTTATGAAATTATCTTCAATCGGGAGTTGTCGGTGTTTTTATAGTCTTTGCGTGTTAGATACACCCAGCACCCAATATTTGTGTGAGTTCTATATCGGAACAATTCGGGTGTACCTTTCTTGAAATATAACAATATATACCCGTGGAGAGTATTGTAGCATCAGTGTATATCTCTTGTAAAACACGAGTCTTTTTAGGACAGATCTGGTGTATAAAGTGTTGTATCTGAGCTTTTCCCGTGGTATTCTAAAAAAATACGAAATAATGTGCGTTTAAGGAAATATATCTTTGGCCCTAACCCTAGTGGAATATATTTTGTGTACGTTACATGACGCGAATATTTTGATAATGGAATCCTTTAGGGAAATGATCGACGACCACTTTGTTTCCTCATGCATCAGGTTGTCAAGGATATTCATCAGTGGATAGTATTTTCATTCGCCATCTATTTAAGGCTAAATCTTACCGAATATTACATGGGGACTTGGACCATCCTGTTCGAGTCCCAGTTGCCGAAAAGCATAATACCAGTTTTTTTTTTTTTTTTTTTTTTTTTCAAATTTAACTTCAAACATTGTGTTCAAGTGACGGATAAATTCAGTCACCAATGCGACTTTCCACTGCCGGTCGGACCACTGATGATGGTCGAAAATGGATGTTTCAACATGTCCATATTGTAAATGACTAAATTTAAAAAATAATATATCAAGTATTTATAGGGAAGGAGGGGGGTGACCAGGTGAAGACTTTATACAAAACACACACATTAATTTAAACCTTTTTTATTTATACTACCAAGCAAATTTACACAAGTTTACTATTATTAATATATCTACACTTTTCCAATACATATTTGATAATTTGATATTAATCGTTTTCTCCAGTATAGAGGGACTAATAACCATATTATTGACGGCGTAGTGGGAATAGTAGCCTCAGTACTAAAATTCGTCAATCATATATTATCTGGTACTAATACCATCAACAAAATGTTATATTTAAAGTTATGTAAAAACAAAAGGTTTCAGTGAAAAGGTTTCCATTTATATATTTGCAAACAAAACGTTCCATTTTTTCCAACAGGTACTTTTAAACTCCCTGATAGTTGTTGACATAGGATACGTGTGGTTAATCGGGTCTTTACAATAATCTTCCCATCGCGAATTTAAAAATAATTTTGCCAACGTGAGGAGACCAGAGTTTTTACAAATTGAATCAAAAACAAGATCTACCCTGCCCCTTTACTCAAAGTTTTGAATGTAATCTAATTTCTCATCGTATGAGGTACCCCATTCAGGCCATCTGCTGGCTTCTTGTTTAATTTTAGAAACGGATTAATGTAACCGTGAAAATATCCACTATAACGTATCTGACGATAATACACAGGTACATTGTACTACTACACTCCGTGCACTTATTCAATGGTGTAGCCTTTGTCAACGGCTTTGCGGATCTCCTCAGTCACCCAGATGCCTGTTTCTTGTCGTTTTGACATGCGCCTTGTTTTTTTACTTCCCCCACATTTCCTGCACGTGGAGGCGTCACGGTAGCGTTTGCTATGCCTTCTATTTGATATATAGACGGACATGTGAATTCCAAGTTGTTCCATGTGAATGTTCGTGTGTCCGATGGGGTATTTTTTGTACTTGCAAATGTAAGGATACAATCAACACACATCCAACTACTTGATCTTCTCTCCAATAGAAAGGTCTGCTTCATGGAATAGCTTGATAAAATTTGTATGCCCGCCAAAGAATGCGTCCCCGGGACAGAGGGGAATTGTGCTGTACACATCGTGCTGGAGTACAAATTGTTTCAAGTACTTGTCAGTGTGTTTCATCGCATTAAACGTACACTCCCAATTCTCTAAGACCATGTAGCTGGCGGTATTAAATTTTGCCACGCAAATCATAGTTGATTCGTAGCGCGTCTCCATAGTCTCCATAGTCTCGTATTGTCTGTTTTTATATGGGTGGTCCTGTCACTATAAAAGTGTCAGTAACAGCCCCATAACTGGAGGATGGTGGTGGTATCTCCAGATTTAACAATACCATCTACACGTCGCCCTAATACATATTCCTCGCGGGCATTGCCAGCATGAAGTATAGAGACATGGTGCTGATTGAACTCCCAGCTGAGCCATTGTACGGCTACATGCGACTCTTGGTCTGCACACCAGTAATCACCGTTAGGGATGTTACCGATGGTATCCTCCTTGTGGTGACTTCGGCAGTAAGTCAACATGGCTGCTCCTGCAATCGTACACGTCCCTCTGTAAGGATCCACTTTGGCTTTTTCCATGAATATGTCTCTAAACTTTATACCGGACTTCCGTAGGACCTCTACATATTTCACACAATACAGTTCTAACTCCCAGTTAAGATTAAAGATATATTTTTCTTTGACCAGTGCATAATACCACTTCTCAAGTGCTCCTTTCCCTCAAATGACATATAATTGATGCCGTAATCCTCCTTTAGTCGCAAGGACCACATATACCCCATGTTTTCTTTATTATTTAAAAAATGATGGAAAATACCTTGGCCAATGACTCATCCAAGCCGAGTGTCTTTGGCATCTTGGAAAACGCCATCGGTAAAAATTCAGTGAGTCAATAAAATCTAGCGGGCCGTAACGCATGGATATGAATTTCCCCATCATTCATTATAATATCTGGATTCCATTTTCTCACCTCCATTATATATTTTAATATTAATTTTGAATTATAGCCCATGGCGTTATGGGCTGGGAGATCGACATCTTTAAATTTGTTTGATTTTATTTTCTCAATAAATGTGAAATATTGGGTCATTGTGGTGTCACCCTTAAATACGCGAGTTCTATTACCCGTACAATGAATACAATTATGATCATTCCTTTCAACATGAATGCAAGATTCGCAACATATCTGCACAACACAAAGATTGGGTGTTGGCCGTACCCTGAAGGTGAGTTTCTTGTCTGCACTCAAAATCATAGAATACAAAAATGAAATTTCTCTTCTCCAAGAACTGTTTAGGTTTTGTCATCTTCGTGTAGCAAAAATGAGCAAAAGGGCAATGGGTCTTGCATACTCTGCAAAAAGTCTCATAGGACCTATGTAAATAATTTTATCTCTCCAAGCTGAAATATTGCCCGTATACTTCGCAGTCCTTTCGGCAACGCCAATAGACATCTTATGCCTGTAATGACAAGGGCGTTTGTGATTTTCTACTCACGTCTTGTTTACAAACCTTAGTCCACAGTCTTTACAGGTAACGACTTGATCTCCACTACATATCTAATTAGGGTGGCACCTTTTACATGAGGATTTGCATTTGTTCACATTCTTTTGATCAAATGGCACAAATAACTCCTGGCAAAAGTAATTAAACTTAAAAGATTCTATTAGGGACGTGATATCAAAATGGTTTGCAAATCGCCGGTAAAGTAAATTCATGTGATCCTTAAAGGAATGTGTGGAACTCGGAACCTCGTAATAACTTTCCTTCCCCGACGTACCCGGAATACTCTGAGTTTGTACTCCTAGAGGTATGCTTGAAATTGTTACATTTCAGCAACTCCACCACCTTTATAAAGATTCACACGGTCTTCACGGTATAGATCTTCTACTTCGATTTTTTGATTTGGTGACCCTGTTTTATTTGTTTAAACGTGTCCATGTTCATGCATTCCAGTTCTCACTTAACATCACATACACGCTTGGCAACGACCAATGCAGGGGCAGGACCAAGTGTGTCATTACCATTTTAAATCGTAATTATTCCTCTTTTTGTGGGTTATATATATCAGTGGAGGAGAGTTTATCAAATGTATGCCTACCACTCCTCCAAGGCTCTTTAAAGTGATGCAACTTGAAATACATGGGAGAAGGTGTGAGGAACGTAGCACCCTTTCTACACTATCCAGAACAGCTCGCTTGTTAAGCTAATCTGCGCATCTGGATGACACAAATACAGGTCTTGATGCCGAGTTTGTATTCTCTAATTATAGCCCTACATTTTCCTCGGCAATGACGCCATGATCTTGGAGATGTCCTAGCAAAGCATTGATTTGTTCTTCAAGCCAGTTTTGTGCGTCACGATCACACTCTGGCGTCCCCAATTGTATGAACAACTCATGGCCCACGTAATAAAAGAACCTCAATTGTTTGATTCTTCCATCGACGATACAAAGAGAGATGATTTTAAGCAAGCTTCTACCTATCTGATCTACCAGGCAACTAGTCCGAAGGGAGGAAGGCTGGGGTGCCATTGATGGTCCGGACACCATCGAATATATATTTTGGAGAGAAAATGTGACTCTAACTGGTTGAGACCCTGCTCCTCATCTTGCAACGTCACCAGGCGGTGTAGCCTTAAATCCCTGGTTTTATCTAAAAGATGTGAGCACATCTCCAACTGGCTAGATGAGGTCAAAGTCACAGTTTCCGGCCTTTAGCTCAACTATAACACAAGATTTGAAATAGTGAAATTAAAAAAAAAGTTTGAACCTATTTTTAAAAATATTACCACATCTACTCAGAGTTGAAGTGAGGAGCAATTAGTTAACTTTTTTAGACAATCAATTTTTTCGTTAAATTAAAATATAGTGGAAAATAAATGGTATTACACAATCGTACAACCTTTCTTTTATAGCGTGGAATGAAATTAAAAAATTTAGTTTTTTGAGTAAACTACACCAACTATTTTGATTTGAAAAATTAGAAAATCATATTATTATTTATCATTTAACACTCTCAGCACTGGGCCAAGATTATGTACCTACCTGCAGAGAACGGTCCATTTTAGGGATTTAAAAAATAATTATTACACAGCCACACATTATATTTTAAAAGTTCAAAGACCACTTTGGAGCTACATTCTTCTTTATTATGAATAAATTTTATCTCGTGTAAACTCTTGCAAAGTGCTCTGATTAATGTTCTTATTAAAAGTATTATAAAGGCTAAAACCAAAAAGTCACACAAATAATAAACTCATAATCTGGTAAAATAGATCTAGGTGATGGGCAACATTGTACACAATAAATATGCATATAGGTTCATAATGAGTAGTGATACTGGCGTACCACACCAACTTGACCCCGACGCTGATTGGCCGAAACTGGTCACGTGACCCCTCCTCCTGCACTCTGATTGGCTAGTATAAATAGCATCTTTCCCCCACCCCCTGACCTAATTTCCTCCATCCTCCTGCCCCTCCCTTACAGCCCTCGCCTCCCAACCCAGGACACGTTTAGTATTGATGATTAATTATTAATGATTGTTAATTAATTATTGTTAATTAATTAATTGGTAGGATAAAGGTGTTGGAGATTTTATTCATCGATTTGTTTATTAGAACCTCTCGCTATGGTGGTCGAGGGATAGAACAAGCATTGACAGGCAGCAGTGGGGACGCGCGGTGCTAGTTGAGATCCCTCTCTAGCCAGTGTTAGCGGCCAATTGAGGGCCGAGCCCGCCCTTTCACTTCCCTCCTCTGACTGCTGGTCATGAGCACTTGAATTCTCCCTCCCCCTCCCCTATCACTCTTCACGCTGCCCATTCATTGTTGGAAATTCCCCCGAGCCGTGAAGGTCTTTAGGTGACTCGTAAAAGAAATGTTAGATTTAAACATCTGTGCTCCTTACAGACTCATTAACCTGTATACTGGCGGTCATTCAATGCTGGTAATGAGCCACTCGTCGAAGGCTCAGGAATTCGCTCACCGGTCGTTAATGAGCCAAGAATAGACAGCGATATACTTGCTGCCTCTGGTACTACTTCACACCAGCCCCCTAGCTCACTGTAATGAACCGAGTTCGTTAACCGCCGAACAAATTGACCACAATACCGTTATATAATACTCAAGCTCGTGTGTTCATCGAAGCCGGTCGAAGAAATGTTCCGCTAACTGCTTGACACAGGATGCAAACCTGGGACGTTAAAAAATTATTTTTTTTTCTCTTGCTCTCTCTCTCTCCTAGAAGCTCCGTCTCAAACATTATGGATAAGTTGAAATAAAGTCACAATATTGTCTGAAATACATATGAATTATTATTATTATAACATTCATTTTACATATATAATCTAACTCCGCTTCTTTCAACCTCTTTTGTATTAAATACATGGTGGAATTATAACAATTTTAATAACACATAGCGTATAGACCGAAAGGGTAGTAAGACGCGGTACTAAATATTATTATATCTTAGCTGTACGACAAAAGGTGACCTGGTGGTCTAGGGGTAAGGTGTCAGACTTCTATGCTGGCGGCCGGGGTGCGATCCTTGGTCCCGGCAAATATTTATCTGATTACCAAACCCTTCCTTCACCTCTGACAAGACATCTTGTGAATGTGAGGAATGCCAGGCCTCCACCGTGGTTCGGATTCCACGTTAAACTGTAGGTCCTTCATTTCATCTCACATTCACCCTACCATTACACATTAGCGTAAGTGCGTATAGCCCGAACGGGTAGTAAGACGCGGTGCTAATAATAATAATAATAATAATAATAATTATTATTATAATAATTATAATAATGTACGACATACCAATTTTTCTGTCTCTCTCGGCTAAAGCAATATTCCATTGTCCGAGATCAAGTTTACCACGCTCTCTCTTATTAAAAATAACCAAGTAGCACCAGAGATGGCAATCGTACGATGCAAGAGTGGAATAAGTGACGAAATCATATTAGGTGTTAAAGAGCAATGGCCTCCTCGCTTATTTACCCAAGGTTGAATGTACCTTCATCTGCGTGGAGGGAGGGTGGGAAACCCAGGATATCTAGCACAGCGTCTTACTACCCGTTCGGGTGAATGTGAGATGAAAATGGAGGACCTACAGTTTAAATACAGTTTAACATGGAATCCAGACCAGGGTGGAGGTCTGGCACTCCTCACAATATACGTCTTGTCAGAGACGAAGGAACTACACGTGAAATAAATCATAAAATACGTTACTTTCATAGTCGTCGTACATCAGCTTGGGTGAATGAGAAAAACTCAGTGGACAGTTTGTGACCGCAAGGTTATCTGGTGGTCTAGGGGGTAGGGTGTCAGACTTCAGTGCTAGGGGGTCCGGGGTTCAATCCTCAGTGCCGACCCCTTTTCAAATGTCAGGTAATAGTTCCAAATCAATATTGGTCATCTTTAAAAATGTCTCACGTGCTAGTCCAGGGCTCGTGCAAAAAAAAGTAGACAGACTAATTTATAGTAATCAAAACACAAAGAGCTGAAGTATTCGAAGGTGTCTGATAAAAGTAGAACATCATTTAAAACATATAAATTTTGATAATCTTACATAGTGTAGTTTTCAAACTTACGAATAGAAAAAATGTACCTTCATCTGCGTGGAGGGGGGGTAGATTTACGCGCCACCTGTTTGCACCACCGTGTTTGTTCATTCTGTGTGCGAGCACTTGTGCACCACCATTTTCTATTCATTCAACGCCAAAGTGTACCCCACAGTTGCCTGAACAGCGCATCGAGCAGACACCTCCGTCGAAGTCGCTAGGTAGGATCCGACTAATGAAATAACGGGATCTACAAATGGTCTTATGGACAGATCTGTATTGCGCATGCGCAGATACACATTACAGTATTTTGTTAATTACAATCGGAAAACCCATTGAGTTGGGTATAAATAGAACCCTGATCATTACATTAGGTCATTTCAATTTGTAATTGGATAACATAAACATCAAGATGAGTTTTAACGCTCTGGAAAACTGGATAAATTCGGGTATGTTTGATTCGTTTTGTATATTTTAATGGTTTATAATTTGAATGTCATGTCAGCGTGTACAGCGGTATTCTCTTCTTCTTTGTTAGATGATGAGCCCAATAGCCTGGACCAGCTGCCGCAGTTTACAGAAGATGGGGTTTGCAGAGCGGATGGTGACTGGTCCTTGGGTACTTAATTAGCTGCCTACGATATACTTGACAGTGTTTTATTTTATTTTCTGTAAATGGTAATTAATATGTATTTATTTAATTTCAGACTACTGGGATCCATACGGGTTGGATGAGGGTCTTCTGGACAGCATAGCGTTGGGGTGCCGACATCTACCCCACCGAAGGCACGGTTACCCCCACAACACCCCCAGGCATCCTCTCGCTGGTGCCCCTATAGCCTACGCCCCTCTACATCGAAGAAAATGCGCCCCCCCACCCTGTTTGGGCATATTTGGACACCCTCGACTGGCTGATATGTAAGTACCGTCTTCAAGTAGCCACTAGCCTGAAAATATACTATATGTGTAGCTCTCTCGCTCTCGCAAATACCGTTATATCGTCACGAGATCGAACCCTTTTGTCAGCTGGGAGATTGTACTAGTTCGTTTAGTGTATATTACCTGTACGATTTATACACTTACAAACCCTGCTGAGCCATTGGGGGAATCTCTGGTTCAATCCCCGGCATAAGCGAAAATACTGGTTTAGTTTTTAAAATAACTGCCCTGACCGGTATTTTGTACATGTTCCAGTAAAGGATTTAAAGGGTCCTGGGTTAAAAGACAGAAAATTATAATTACCGATTTACAATATGATCAATCAAATATTCAAGCATCACTTTAGTGTCTACGATAGCGTGTCTGTATAAAAAATTTATGGTTACGGGTTCATTTCCTGTACAAAGGCAGAACATTATAATTGCCACTTTAGACATTTATTAAATTCACGTTTCACCAAGAGTAAACAAAAGTCTGTACACTTTCATTTATGATGTGTGTGAGCTGTAAACAAATCCATTGGAATATTACCCAATTTAAGAGAGAGAGAAAACCTATATGTATGCAGTTCCAGGGGACACTGGTTAGGATCCAAACAGAAAATGAGAGTTTATCCTTCTTGTAATAAATTTGTGTCTGGCTGGCACTTACAAACTTTCCTAACGAAGATAGGGCGTACTTTTTTTAAATTCCAAGCTACTTTTACAAAAATAAATGTTTACTAAAATTAATTGTTCTTATGAATATTTTTGGTGTATGTTTACACATTGCAGACTGAATAGTAAATTGTATTTTTCATTATCTTTAACTTGGCTCATGTTTTTTTAGTTAAAGTTTGTACATTTCCTATGCAATATTTTTTACTCTCTTTTGTTTATCACCTACACATAATCTTAAAAGTTGGGCTTATTTTATAAACTAAAGTAACTCTTGTTACGGATACAGATGAATCTAGATACATCTTTCAATTAATCAAATATAGGCGGCAGCTAGTAGCTTATAATAACTAAACAAATGTTTTTGAAATGGGCTGAACACAACTTCTTAGCAATAACTCAGTTTGAAGAGCGCAGTTATAAAGTCAAATTTGGCTAATCATGCGTATCAAATGAATGTGGCAATTAAGAGTCCCCTGTGAGGGTAGGCGAACATACTTTGTGTTAAGTGCCGCGGGTGGTCTATCCACTCACTATACAGGCTTCAGAAACAACACCCAGTATTCTTGCTATCAATTTATTACGAGAAGATAAGACCCTAATCTGCTCAAATATATATATATATATATATTTCCAGGTCGAAAAAAAAATCTGAGGCTCTTTGTTCAATAAATCGCCACATTAATTACTGATGTAAATAGTTGAACAAATTCAAACGGGAAGGATCTTAAGACGTAAGCTCACTTGATAAAATGACTTGTTATAAAAATATAAACATAAACTACAGAAATAAATTTCACTTAAAACAACTATATATTATGACTAAACACTTAAGGCTACCTATATCACAACGGCACGATGATTTTTTATGGTGAACACACTTTGTGAATGTTGGTTTCAGCTAAATAAATTATGCTTAGGGAAAAATTTAACATATTATATTAATACCAAATGTATTAAAGAGATGAGTTTGAAGTTCGAATCTTAACAGGGTAAATTTGGTGTGTTTTTCACTCTCCCTCCACGCAAATGCTGACTCACTCTGTGAATGTTGGTTTCAGCTAAAGCAATTATGTTTAGGGGAAAATGTAACATATTATATTAAAGAGAAAAAAAATACGCGCATGTTTGTAACAATGCTTAATTTGACATGCATTATAGTTGAAATGGAGGCCGGATATGGTGGGACGACCCCCACAACACCACCAATGGCAGTGGTGGGACCTTTCCACCCCTGCGTAGCCCCCTCACCCAAGCACCAGGGAGACGAGTTTCGAGCACTAGCTGCGGTGAGGAAGACGTGGATCGTGGTTGACCCGCAACCTGTGGAGCCGTCTACTGCAGAACCATCCTCTGCCCACAATCGGGATTTATGGGCCCGGTAAATCAGATAGGCGGTACCCTGTCAAATGGTATACCTCTTCGTATCGTAGAAGAGAGGATTAAACAATTGAGGGGTTTCTTTTATACTGGTAGAGAAATACCGTACATCTTGGTGCTCCAGCAAGCGATCGTGACGCATTAAGCTGGCTTGAAGAACAAATTACTATTTTCCTCCATCAGCGGCAGGACCATGGCGTTAGCGCCTATGACCACGTCAGCTTGCTTTTGAGTAGCACTGACTCTACGTTGAGCCCTGTGTACGTTTCATTTAGGCGAGCAGACCAGGTAGACGCTAGAGCTATGCTTGATAACGTAAGTCGCGTGTTGCAAAGTAATAGTTTATTTTTGAGTACAGCACCACTGTACGTAAAACTCTGCCACTTTAAGGAGCCTCGCGGGAGTGCACGATATTGTGATAAACTCTCTCCCGCTAGCACATATAACCGTAAAAATCAAGGAATCATTACGATTCAAAATGACGACACACTTTAACTTGCCCGTGCATCGGTTGTCGCCTATGATATATGTTATAATAAAAGAGAAACAGGATGCATGGATATGAACACCTTTAAACAAATCAAAGATGGTCGTATTATTCAAAAATACAAAGCAGAAGATTTATGCCGTGATGCCCGTGTGAATTTTTTGAAAGTTGGTGGAATAACTGAACTGAAATAATTTCAAACATATGTCTCCGAATACAAAATCACGGTGTTTAGAAAACGTAGGGGGAGACAGATCCTATATGAGGGGCTTATCCCCTCCGAATATTCCTTTAAAGGTTACCTTGATTTGTATTTTAACGAAGATAAGCAAAACCATTTTGATGTCATAGCATCCTTGACAGCCGCATTTAAGAGCTCGTACTTTTGCCGTGAGTGCCGTGTGCCGTTCTACACAAAGAACGGGCACAAATGTGCATCCGCGTGCAAAAAGTTCTACGCTAAAGTGGTGTGTAGCGGAGGTCACTCTGTGCTCTATAAAGACTGTGGGCGTTGTTTCACAAACCAGACATGCTTTGATAACCATAAACGTCCCGGTTTTTGCAGAGGTCACAGGTCGGTCTGTGATGTCAAAAATGTTTGCGAGGTATGCAGGCAATTTTTCAGTTTGGAAAAATCAAATTATTCACATAGGTGTTATGAGACTTTTTGTAGAGTATGCGAGACCCATAATCCTTTTGGTCATTTCTGTTATATGAAGCAGGCCCCGTCAAAGCCGTCACTGGAAAAGAGTAATTTCATGTTTGTATTCTATAATTTTGAATGCAGACAAGTAACTCTTCTTCAAGGCACGGCCGGCACGTACTTGCACGAACCTAACCTATGTGTTGTGCGGACGTGATGAAAGGCCTGCGTAAATATAGATGCATATGACCATCATTACGCTGAATGTGGGGGTGATAGGACTTGCATATTCAAGAGTGATCCACATTTGTCCAATTTTTCGAATTTATAGTGCAAATTAAAGCTTCAAAATTTAAGGATATCACCCTCCTTAGACATAATGCAAAATCCTATGATGGAAATTTTATTTTAAGATATATGATAGAGGTTAAAAAATGGACTCCAGAACTTATAATGAACGGTGGTAAAATCATGTCCATGCGTTACGGTCAGCTCCACATTATTGACTCGCTGAACTTTCTCCTGATGTCATTGTCCAAATTGCCCAAAATGTTTGGCTTGGATGAGTCTTTGGCCAAGGGACATTTCCCCCATTTTTTCAACAATTTTTTCAACAAAAAAGAAAACGTGGGGTATAGGGGTCCCTTGCCGCCAAAGGAGGACTACGGCATCGGCGAGATGTCAGTTGAAGGAAAGGAGCATTTTGAGAAGTGGTATGACGCGTTGGTCAAAGAAAATTATGTCTTTGATTTTAAACGCGTGTTGGAACTGTATTGTGTGAAAGATGTAGAGATGCTACGGAAGGCCTGCCTGAAGTTTAGAGAGATGCTCATGGAGAAAGCAAAGGTGGATCGTATCAGAGAGGCGTGTACGATAGCTGGAGAGCCCATTTTGGTTTACCACCGAAGTCATCTTAAGGAGAATACTATCGGTATTATCCCTAACTATGGCTATCGGTGCGCAGACCAACAGTCGCACGTCACTGTACAATGGCTCTGCTAGAAAGCCCATCAACGCGGTGTCTCTATTCTTCATGCGGGTAACAGCCAAGAGGAATATTTGTTAGGGCGACGTGTAGACGGCGTCGTTAAAGCTGGAGATACCACCACCGTCTTCCAGTTCTGGGGCTGTTATTGGCACGGGTGCCCTCTCTGTTACCCTGACAGGACCCCCCCCCCCATCAAAAATAGTCCCCAAGAGACCATGGAGACGAGCTATGAAGTGACCATGGCTTGTTTGGAAAAGTTTGAGAAGGCCGGGTACACGGTCGAAGAGATTTGGGAGTGTATGTTTAATGCGATGAAACGCACAGACAAGGACTTGCAGCAATTTGTACTCCAGCACGAGGTGAATACCAAGGAGCCTCTCAGCCTTATGGATGCATTCTTTGGCGGGCGCACAAATTGAATCAAGAACTTCCACGAAGCAGACCTTTCTTTTGGAGAGATGATCAAGTACTTGGTTGTGTGTTCATTTTATCCATACGTTTGCAAGTACAAATAATACCCCGTCGGCCACCCCAAAATTCACTTGGAAACAAGTTGTCCGTCCATAGATCAAGTAGAAGGCATAGCCAAAGTTAGAGTGACTCCTCCGCGGGATTTATTTATGCCCGTATTGTCTACATGGATGCACGACAAGTTTATGTTCATCTTGTGCAGGAAATGTGGGGTGGAGAAAATCCCAGGCGCGTGTCAGCACAACGACAAAAAAGATCGCTGTGTGATAGGCGTCTGGGTGATTTACGAGATCCGGAAATCCGTTGAGAAAGGCTACACCATTGAAGCAATACAAGAAGTGTGGTAGTACAATGTATCGGTTCACGACCATCAGACCCGATCTGGCGGTTTGTTTCGCGGGTACATTGATACTTTTCTGAAAATTAAACAAGAAGCCAGCGGATGGCCAGAGTGGTGTATTTCACAGGAGGAAAAGTTAGCTTATATTCAAAATTATGAGGAAAGGGAAGGGATAAAACTCGATTTCGGCCCTCTTTGTAAAAACTCTGGTTTCCGCACTCTGGCTAAACTCTTTTTAAATTCACTATAGGGAAAGTTTGGGCAAAGACCCGATTTACCACACGTAGCCGTTGTTAACGACTATCAGGGCATCCACAAGTACCTGACGGATCCGTACATCATCGTGGACAGCGTCATTGATGTAAATGATGAGGTTATGTTCCTCAATTACAAGGATGCGCGTTACGCGTTGCGCCCTAACCCTAACACGAGTGTGGCGGTGGCATGCTACACAACTGCTATGGCTAGGTTGCACTGATACAGCATCCTTGAACAATTAGGGGACCGCGTTTTGTATCACGATACAGATAACGTTCTATTCACTGAACGTCCCGGTGATTGGAGTCCACCATCCAGAGACTTTTTAGGTGACCTCACTGATGAATTTCAGGATTACGGTCCGTGAAGCTACATTAGCGCCTTTGTATCTGGTGGTCCCAAGAATTACGCGTACCGAGTTTGTATTGGTGGCGATACTGCCAAAACAAAAACGGTGTGCCAGGTTCACGGGATCACCAAAAACTATGGCCACCGGAACGATGTTAATTTTAACGGTTTGAAAGCGATGGTCACTGAACAGGCTGCGGAAAGATACATACAGATACCACACAAAATTTTAAGAAAAGTTCTTGCGACCTTATGTACCGTTTCGCAGACAAAATTCTACAGGCCCGTGTACACCAAACGTCGGATAAACTGTGATTTTAATACGTTGTCCTTTGGGTATCAGATTCCTCTTAAACGCACTCTCCATGACCAAAATTTGATCATTTAGAAGGGCTGGATAATATTTTTTTCTTTCACTCTAGACAGTTCCACTGACATGTCATTTTTCAAAGATTTGAGATTTTTTACATATTTTTTTCTGAATGAAATCAAACATTTTTTAAATATTTTTTTATGCACCCGGGTTACTTTTTTAATTATTTTTTATTTGCCAGTATATTCCTCTGGCTACCTGATTTTTTTTCTAGTCAACTAGTTGTTTGTGTATATTTTAATTATAATAAATTGTTTGTATATATATATTTATTTTAAATCTAGTCAAATATAATACATTGTTTGTATATATATTTATTTAATTCTAGTCAAATAAAATAAATTGTTTGTATATATATATATATATTTTCTTTATAGTCAAATATGATAAACTGATTGTATATATATTTATTTTAAATCTATTCAAATTTATAATAAACTGATTGTATACGAATTTATTTTCTTTTAAATTGAAAACCTATATATTATATTTAGTACCGAAGCCACTATTCCCCTATACTGTAAATATTCACAGTATAATTTCACTGTGTGTAAATAAATATTGTAAAAAAATCCAATTATTTTTATACTAATAATTATATATTGTAAATATTCACAGTATACTTTACACTGTGTATATACTTTTTCATGACTAAATAAATATTGTAAAAATTGTTATGTTTGTGGGTTAACGTCAACACCCACACCTCCCTCCTATCCTATAAATCCAGGCTCATATAGCTTATAAGCTCAGTCTCAAACATTATGGACAATTTGAAACATCCATTTTCGGCCATCATAAGCGGCCCTTCCGGATGTAGAAAGTCATATTTTGTAGCAGACATTATCCGTCACTTGGACACAATGTGTGACGTTAAATTTGATAAAAAATAAACTGGTATTATGGCAACCGGGGTTCGAACAAGACGGGACCAGTCCCCGCGTCATATTCTGTAAGGGTTTGCCGGAAATGGATGACAACTGTAGTGACTCTCCACAGCTGATTATCCTGGACGACCTGATGCGTGAAGCCAACGAAGTGGTCGTAGATCTTTCACCAAAGGATGCCAACATCAAAATATTAGCGTCATGTACCTTACACAAAATATATTCCATCAGGGCAAGGGCCAAAGAGACATTTCCTTAAACGCACATTATATCGTGCTTTTTTTAAAATCTCAGAGATAGAGCTCGGATTCAACACTTTGCACGTCTAGTCTGTCCTGAAAATCCCCGTGATTTAAAAGAGGCTTACGCTTATGCTTCAAGTACTCCCCGCGGGTATATATTGTTAGATTTAAAACAAGGTACACCAGAATTGTTAGATATATAACCCACACAAATGTTGTTGGGTGCTGCGTGTATCTACTATGCAAAAGCTATAAAAACAACGACACTTCCCGATTACAGATCATTTCATAACCATGAGTCCCAAAGTGCTGAAGCAGGCACCTCTGCTTCGTAAGATGTATCGCATGAACCCTCAACAACGTGTCGCCTTGATGAAAATGGACGACAAGAAATTGGTTTACTCTGTTTGCGAGTGTGCCTACAATACTCTAAAATGGCAGGTACCGCTGAAAAATGCTCAGAAGACAAAGTTACGTGCTCACAAGCAGGTGTTGCGCAAGCTGGTCAAACGAGGAGAGTGCTGTAAGAAGAAGATATAACTACTCGTTCAGAAAGAAGGAGCGTTCTTGCCCTTACTTTTAGCCCCTTTAATCAGTGGGGTCCTCGGCTACTTATTCAAGAAATAAATAATGGAACACACGAAAAAGATGATATTATTGTCCCCGGAAATATTACACCGTTACGAGCAACACTACCAACAAGTGGAATCGGCAACAAATCTAGTGGTCTCAGAGTTGGACAAGGAAATGTAAGAAATCCTCGCTTCAAAACTTGATGACAAGTCTAAATGGACTTTATAACAACAAGTGCTACAGCGCTATCTACACTTTAGTCAACACCCTCCGCCATCTGAAAATACCACTTCCACCGCCACCCCTGAAGTGCCTGTACTTCCCATCCCAGCTGTACTTAATACTGTACCAGCACAGGCACGTAAAAAAGCTGAACTTTTACTAAAACATATCATTTCCCGCGGCGGAATCTCTTAGGACTCAAACGGAGAAGTGAGTATTAAAGATACGCCTCTTCGTGGATACAGTATTGTGGATTTAGTCAACGTTCTGATCAGACCAAGAAGACACAGGAAACCGGCGGGGTGGCGAAAGTTTCTCACAGCACTGCAAAAAATAAATGTTCCGAAATAATTTATTGTAAATCCAAAACTTTTGGCACCCATTAGAGATCTGACGCCCGTACCACACCCATTTACACCGTCGCAATGCCCTAAGAAGAAAAAACTGAAGATGGTAGATGAAAACAGGTGGCTGCCATTCAGAGCTTAATGGACCTTTTAGCCGACATCTACTACGATCCTTCTCATCCTGAGGGGTTTTCAGGGGCGGCTCGCTCATAAAGGCGTCCAAAAATAACCCTAAAAAGTACGAGAATGGCTTCGTGCGCAGGACGCTTATACCCTACACAAACCTGTGGTATAAAAGTTTCCACGCAACAAGTACGTGGTGTCAAACATTGATGATCTCTGGCAAGCCGATCTCAACGATATGCGAAGTCTCAGAAAAATACAACGATTCGAAGGTGTACTTTCTCACCGTCATCGACGTGTTAAGCAAGAAGTCCTGGGCAAGAACGCTTCCATCCAAGATGGGGAGCGTCGTGAGAGACGACTTTCGGGACATTTTCAAACAAAGCGTCCGTAAACTTCTAAGTATACAGATGGACAAGTGGACAGAGATCACGGAACGTCTAGACCGTAAATTTCTCAAGCAAGAAGGCGTGCATTACTACACCACTCATAATCCGGACGTGAAGGTAAGCATCGTGGAACGATTCAATAGAACTCTGAAAGGACGCATGTGGCGATATTTTACCAAAAATAACACGTATAGGTATGTGGACGTCCTCCAAGTTCTAGTCGACGCTTACAACAGCGCCAAACATTCAAGTATCAAGATGGCGCCTGCTGACGTTTCAGAAACTAATGCGCTTCAAGTCAGAAATAATCTGTACGGCAAAAGGCGTCCAAACTTGAAGCCTAAAATAAAAGTCTGTGACACGGTGCGTTTTAGAAAATCCAAAATTCTGTTTGAAAAGGGCTACGAAAGCAATTGGAGTGAAGAGATTTTCAAAGTCAACAGTGTCGTATTGCGACAACCTGTCGTCTACAGACTCACCGATCTTGACGGCGAACAAGTGGAGGGGACGTTTTACGAACCTGAATTGCAACGCGTACGTCTCCCTGAAACTTTTAAAGTTGATAAAATACTACGTGTCAAGGGTAAAGGCGCCAGAAAGAAAGTGTACGTGCAGTGGAAAGGTTACCCTGTCAAGTTTAATTCCTGTATTCCTGCCAGTTACGTCAGCGCACTACCATGAAAGGCCAATTTTACATCACTTTGTCGAGCGACACCTCTATGTGGTATTTCCCGAAAAATACCGTCACGAATTTCACCACGCAACTTCCTTACCATCTTACACTCGATGGCAGGTGGAAAGTCGCTCAGGCTGAATTTCAATATCCGTGTTCTTTCAACACCGTACCCGAGGGTCAAAATAGTGTATGGTACAACTGGGTGGACGCTAATGGCATGGAACAAATATTCAAGGATCATATCCCTGCTGGAATCTACAGCACTATCCATAAATTGATCAAAGCTCTGAACGAAGTAGAGGCTAATAAAGGGGATTCCTGAGTTGTATTCGAGTACACAAACCCCAACTAAAAGTTGAAGTTATCTCTTCTTCACCAAATATACAGCTGCTGACTCTATCAAGCCAGCTAAGTCTACAGCTCGGTTTCAATCCTCAGACTAATCTGATCAAAGTACCAAAGTCACCGTACGCCGCCAACATTCTACTTACTAGGCCTGCCATCGCAAATATACATCTACACAGATATTGTCGAGCCTCAGCTTGTGGGTGACATTGTGGCCTCGCTGTTACGTAAAGTCGTTATCAACAACGTAAACTATCTCTACGGCATACATAAGACAGTTAGCTACGACCCGTTGCACTACATTCCCGTGCTTAGAAAGGAAATTGAAAGCTTGGAAATCAATATAAGAACAGACATGGGTGAACCTGTACTATTAGAGTTTGGAAAAGTGTGCGTGAATCTTCCTTTTCGACGCTCCTCAACATGAACTTTCCCTACCAAAGATACCACGTCAGCCAGGTTGGAATAGGAATATCTTCGATCTACCACGGTATTCCCTATCAACGAGGGCATGGGATAGGAAGTTTTTTCAGTGGACTTTTCAAAAGCGTCGTACCGTTGCTGAGAAGTGGTGCTAAGGCCATTGGAAAACAAGCGCTTCATACGAGTATCGACGTGCTCTCCAACGTTGCCAATCAAGGGTGTCCTTTCAAATTGGCCCTACGGCAACGTGTCGGCGAGTTAGGAACAAACCGGAAACGTAAGGCTGAACAGAAGCGCATCACGCTGATGACCGGCTCAGGCTATAAAGGGCGTCCTAAGAAGCAACCACGTCATTCTTCAGCCGTCGCCCAACGTAAAAAGGTAAAGGAAAAGCTAAATATATTGTCAGTTAAAATGTCGTTTCTACACCCCCAGTCCTGCGATTGTGCCAGCAATGAACTCGATCTCTTTTCCGTGCCACCCACTCAAAGCAGTCTTGAAAGCGGACAATGGCTCCAGTACAAACCTGTCTCTTCCCTCACCGATGATTCACCCATCGAATTTACCGTTACAGGACAAGGCGATTTCTGTATCGATCTTTCCCAGACTATGCTCTATCTCAGGGCGGCCATAATGAAACCCGACGGTGGCACATTCACAGAGGTAGATCAGATCGCTCCCGTCAACAATTGGTTTCATTCGCTATTCACAGAGGTGGATGTGTTTTTAAACCAAAAACCAATCTCACCGCCCAGCAACACGTATGCCTATAGAGCGTACATTGAGACGCTGCTCAATTGCAAAAGTGAAGCTAAAATAACGCATTTGACTTGCGGTTTGTGGTTCGTAGACACCCCCGGAACCTTTGAGGAGGCTAATGCAGGCAACAAGGGATTTGAGGCCCGTCGCAATCTCACGACAAAAAGTAAGACGGTGGATCTTTTGGGGTATCTACACGGTTACGTGTTTAACCAAGAGAAATACCTTTTGAACGGCACCGAACTCAGAGTCAGATTGGTCCATTCTAGATACGAGCTTAGTCTTATGGCGGTCGTTGAACTCTCGCACTTTAAGGTTCACATCGTTGAAGCCGGCCTTCTAGTGCAACGTGTCAAAGTAGCACCTTCTATACTGTTTGCACATGCCAAAGCATTAAACGTCATTCCCGCAAAGTATCCCATCACCCGTGTGAAATTAAAAACACTCTCTATTCCTACGGGCGTGTAAGGGAAATCACTGGACAACGTATTCACCGGACAGTTACCCAAACGGTGGATCGTGGGATTTTTGTCAAACGCTGCGTTCAACGGAGACACCAACAAGAACCCGTTCAACTTTCAAATCTATGTCATGAACCACTTCACGCTGTACGTGGACGGGGAACAAGTACTGTAGAAACCGTTACAGCCCGATTTTTCAAACGGACACTATGTCATGTCCTACCACAAACTTTTTTCTGCAACGGGTATCCATTTCATGAACGAAGGTAGCGATCACACGAGTAGCCTTCCCCAAAGAATATCATCTCTTAGCCTTCGATCTCACGCCTACTCTGTCCACCCACATGACATCGCATTGGAATTTGACGAGGCACGGTTCTCTGAGCATCGAAGTGAGCTTCACCCGGGCTCTCACCGAAACCGTCAACTTTATCGTGTACGGGGAGTTTGCCAACATTGTAGCGTGTAGATCAAATTGATTGAACACCTACAAGAAAAAAGTTCACTATTTATCACTATTTATGTAATTGGGTGCCACGTTGGAATTATATCAAGATATTGAAGATAAAATACCTCAAAGTTTATACTCTCGTATTGCGTATTTCGTATTACCCTACGTTCAAACACGTGGTTAGTCAAAAAAATAATTGTCTTTTGATAATTGCTGTTCAAAA
This sequence comes from Timema californicum, assembly GCA_902141385.1. Taxonomy (NCBI): domain Eukaryota; kingdom Metazoa; phylum Arthropoda; class Insecta; order Phasmatodea; family Timematidae; genus Timema; species Timema californicum. The sequence goes on from CABFOW010001897.1 coordinate 72,795, forward strand.
AATCAAAGAAGAGGACTAATATTATTATACTTATGAATAAGATATGTGAATGCATACCCTTTGTTATAAGATGGGGTCAGATGAAGAAACTTACAGCCAGCCATGCGGCCCTCAAAAAGGTGGAAAATATACATCTATATTATTTCTTTGCGTAAAAATAACAGTGAAAATCAAATAACTATATTAATACTGATACATTTTGATATAGGATATGTGTGTATAAACTCACCACGGCCAGATGTCTGCAGATATCATTAACTCACTTCTAAATCACAGGATTATCTATAATGGCGGCTCCACGTGGCGCAACACTCGCCTGTTCAGTAGGGGAGATAGCCTGAAAATGGAGACCGGCGCTTCGACCTCTTGTGCAACTGCGCCTCTGGTGGCCGACAGAAGAAGCTCGT